>VZTB01005683.1:894614-928710 GCA_013397245.1 Thryothorus ludovicianus | reverse complement strand
AAAAAAAAAAAAAAAAAAAAAAGTTGATGACCTTTCCAAGAAGGGCAGGGAACCCAGGGAATTCCTTGTCCTCACAAGAGTGTCATTAGGTCACGTAGAGAGAGAATTATAAAGTTGAAAAGTCAGCTAGAAATCAATCTGGCAACTGCTGTGAGATATAATAAAAAGTATTTTTATAAATAAATTGACAACAGAAGGATGGCTAAGGAAATCCTTTATCCTTGGATGTGGGGAAGGGTCCATTGTAACCAAGGACCAGGAAAAGGCTGAGGTACTTGTACTTTCATTGCCTCAGCCTTTAACAGCAAGACTGGTTATCCTCAGGGCAATATGCCCCCTGAGCTGCTAGGTCTGGGAGCAGAATAGAACCCCTGCAATCCAAGAGGAAGCAGCTAGTGACCCACTGTGCCACTTGGACACTCATGAGTCTATGTGAGCCCAAAGGAGCTGGCAGTGCTGGCTGACAGCAGCTGAACATGACCCTGCCTGTGCCCAGGAGGCCAAGGTGGCCAATGCCATCCTGGCCTGGATCAGCAATGGTGAGGCCAGCAGGGCCAGGGCAGGGATTGTGCCCCTGTACTCAGCACTGCTGAGGTCACACCTCAAGGGCTGTGTCCAGTTCTGGGCCCCTCCCTACAAGAAAGACATTGAGGGGCTGGAGAGTGTCCAGAGAAGGGCAATGGAGCCGGGGAAGGGTCGGGAGAGGAAGTCACAGGAGGAGAGGCTGAGGGAGCTGGGAGTGTTCAGCCAGGACAAGAAGAGGCTCAGGAAGACCTTATAATTTCATCAACTGCCTGAAAGGAGGCTGTAGCCAGGTGGAGGTCAGTCTCTTCTTCCAGGGAACTAGCAACCTGACAAGAGAAAATGGCCTGAAGTTGCACCAGGGAAGATTCAGGTGGGACATCAGGAGGAACTTCTTCCCTGAAAGAGTTGTCAAGCATTGAAACAGAATGTCCAGGAAGGTGGTGGAGTCACCATCCCTGGAAGCACTCAAGAAATTACTGGATGTGGCACTTAGTGTAATGGTTTGGTTGATATGACAGTGAACAGTCAAAGGTTGTATTCAATAATCTTGGAGGTCTTTGTCAATCTTAATGATTCTATGATTCCATTATCAAATTAGGAATACAGATTGTGTTACCTCTGAAACAGATAGACATGTTTCTTTCAAAATTGCATTTTTTAAGATTCAGCCCATCCTTCAAATGTTTCTCTTCTTAATGGGAACTCTTTTTTTCCTCAAAACAAGACTGTCTTCCATTTATTCACATTAAAATTAAAATTTTTTTTTTCTGGTTACAACCGGTATGCCATACAAAAAAATAACTCTGCATAAATAAATATCCTGCATTGTTACTTACTGTTAATGTGATATGATGTGATCTATAAATTATATTCTGACTATCAGTGAGGTTAAAACTTTACCTTGCAGTTGTAAATACAAAGTATTGATTAAAAGAAATTAAACCAAGTAATTTTAAAATGGATACTTTAGTAGCCTTCAGTTAATTAATAACACTGTCTATACTAATCAGCCACACTAGAAAGCTTGATAATGTCCCACAAAGAACTCTCTACAGAAGGTAAACTGAAAAAAAAATTAATTTATAGTTCTTAAAAATAGTAATAAGTTCTACATCTAAAGGCATATTTATAGTCTCCTAGAACAGTAAAACTTCAATAGTTATGTGATATAGCTATCATATATGAAAATTCATTTCTGGTCAAAACCTCATATAATATAGATTTCTCGTCTGTATAATCTTGAAAATCATCAACAGAATTCTTCCGTAAACATTAAATTATTGGATGATAAAAATATGAGACTTCTAGGCACTGAAGATTACTCACCCTTGAAGGTCTCATTGCAGTGTAAATCACTGAAAAATGAATCCCTCGTTCCTGCAGATCCATGGTCACTCTTCCAATTATTTTGTCTGTAAATAGAAACACGTATAATTCAACAAACACTGTAAGCTGAGAAAGCTAAAATCCTACAATTGTTGGAGAAGTAATGAGGTAGAAGTTTAAGCTTATTGAGTTTGTTAAGGCAACTTAAGTACTCATTCTATCTAGGTACAAATGGGATAAGACATGCTCAGTGTCTTGAAAAGTGCACAATTTCAGTGAAATAATATTAAAAAAAAAAAACAGTTCAGAAAAAGAGGTGATATTGAAACTGAAAAGTAAAACTATAGAAAGTATACCCACACGTTTGAATTTTGGGCAATTAAAAGCAGGAGCAGAAGAAATCACTTAAGAGATGAAAGTAGGATGCATATACTGCTAGTCAAGTGACTAGTTAATAAATAAATAATAAAACTTAAGCAGTATTGTTCTGTAAAGTACAAAATATACATAACTACCACTGAGAAACTACACTCAAAACATGGTGTTTAGTGTGGGGCATGATATGTATAATGCTGGTAGCAATATTTCTCTTGCCTTCTGTGGATTTAAAGCCTGCTTCTGCACCCTCAACAGGACACAGAAAACTTTCCTGTTCATTACATTGGAGGCCAAAGGAGAAATAGCAGAATATTTCTGAAAAAGGAACAAGAAATCAAACAAGGAGGAGAGGGCCTTTCAAAGAGGTCCAAATAGACTTCCACAAAAGATCCTACCCTAGTTCTGAAAACACAGGCAGTTGCAATAAACACAACTGATAAACATTTTCAATATTTATGCAGAAACATGAACATCTGCTTATAAGAAGCACAAGAGTTGTGAATGATGGACCATTATTAGTGTTGTTATTGGGACTGCTTGAGAAGCAAGCAGGCAGACTCACATTTACTGTTTCAGTGCTTTCCCACTTCTCACTCATGTACCAGCCTGGTGGATGGATATTTTATAACCTAGACATACAAACTTCTCAGATTTTGAGGTTATATTTTATAGAAGTTGTGTTTTATTTGCATTTGCTGAAATTAAGAGCTTATACTATTATCGTCTTTGACCACTTCTATTTACTGTAGTTATGGAGGCTGAGTAAAATATTTGGCTTTTTTAAGAATTCAAGCATTGGTTTTTTTTCTGTAGGGTTTCAACTGAATTGATTTCCTCAAATCAGTCAAGAATTATAGCTATGCAAATTTTCTTTCTAAAAATCATTGCTAAGAGAATCTACAATAAGAAATGTACTTACTCAAAAAAATAACTGCCTAAAAACTAATGCCATAATTGCATTGGTTGTGGAGATCCAAGGCATTATATAATGTAGATTTTGTATTCTAGATTCAGAGATTTTGGAAATTGTCTTCAGCCCTAGCAAAAAATTTGCAGAACAAAAAAATACTATGTATAAAAAATACAGAGATTGACTTTGGGTTTTCTTTCCTAAAAGCAATCAATAGCTTTCTGAAATAGCATGTTACTTGCTTTTCCTTTCAGAAAGGAGCTACATGTAACTATAGTTACCAGTAACATCTATAACTCTTGTCTTCAGGAAGATTCTAGAGATAATTTCTTAATCCAGAGAAGCTTCTGTGAACATCCCTTATGACAATAGAGTTGATTTAGATCCCTTGTTTGCCTGTGATCAGAACTCTACCTTTCTTATGAAGTATTTTCAGATTCTCCAAAGAAAAGAGCTCAGACTATCCACCATGTTTTAGGTGCCTACAAGGGAACTATAGTGCATATTCTGTACTTGGCCAAGCAAAGGAGCACTTCTTTCCTAATTCACCCATCTTCTTCCTGATTAATATCTAGTTGATATTAATCAAAAAGTTGGCATAGCCTTTTCTTCCATCCTTCCACAGATCACCTCTTAACTTTGCTTTCCCACAACAGAGTGGCCTGAGACAAGTTGAATGTGAGAGCCAGCAGTGCCCTGGCAGCCAGGAGGGCCACCCCTGTCCTGGGGTGCATCAGGCACAGCATCAGCAGCTGGGCAAGGGAGGGGATTGTCCTGCTCTGCTCTGAGCTGGGACAGCCTCACCTCCAGTGCTGGGGGCAGTTCTGGGTGCCACAGTGTAAGGATATAAAGATGTTAGACAGTGTCCAAAAACAAGCAATGAGGATGGTGAAAGGTCTGAAGGGGGAAGGGAGCCTTATGGGGAGCAGCTGAGGTCACTTGGTCTGTTCATCCTGAAGGGAGACCTCACTGCAATTACAACTTCCTCATGAGAGGAAGAGAAGGGGCAGGCACTGCTGATCTCACCACTCGTGACCAGTGACAGGACTCGAGGAAATGGCATGAAACTGAGTCAGTGGAGGTTTAGGCTGGATATCAGGAAAAGGTTTTCTACCCAGAGCACTGCATTAGGGTCCTCAGAGAAGTGGAGAGGACGAAATATCACAGCTCAAGAAGCATTTGGAGAACACTGCCAGGCACATGATATGATTCTTGGGGTGACCTGACCTGACCTGACCTTCCCAACTCAGCATATTCCATGACACTATGATTCTAGGGCTTGGGAAGCTTATTCTTGGACCCATGTAGCTGATGAAAGAAATGTCCCATAAAGAAAAAGCCACTATTTAGCCAAGACCAACATTAAGCCAAGGCTCTGCTACCTAGTATGCTCAGAGGACAAGAAAAGAGAGCAAAATAACTCCTCTGCAATTCAGAGATGAAAGCCCAACTGCTTGTTTTAGTATGAAACCCACTCATTTTGTGCAAAAATAAACAGAAAAGGATACACAATTGATTTCAGTACTAAGGTATTTTCCTCTGACTTTCAAATCTGCTTCTGATTTTACAACCCCAGTTCTGAGCAGAAACAGTCATAGTCACTAAGAACACTGTTCTAGTGTTCTATCAGCCCACTACACTGTAAAACTCCAAAACTATCACTTCATTGATTTGCACACTTTATAATTTGATTTCTAATTTAGAGTAGTTAGTGAAAGCTCTACAATGAGATGCCTCTCAGTGGCATTTTCATGTATGGCACCACTTTTCCAACCAGATGTTAGGCAAGACAAAATGTTTATAGCATTATATTGAGAGATTCAACTTTAACAAGCAGTGTCTAGTACACTGCAAAACCAATAAAAGACTGATATCAAAGGCAAAGAAGGCCATCAGTATTGTTTTATAAAGATTAGAAAAACATTTCCTATTCATGCAGACACCCTTTGCTAAGCCCGAGGCCTTGGAATTGCCAGAAGAGCCTGGCACCTCCAGCTGCCAGTGTGCAAGGTGAGATCAAAGGAGGCAGCTCAAGCTGCACAGACATGCAGGGTTTGGGCTGAGAGAACGAGCAAAGGCCCATGCCTGATGCACATGTTTCTTGGGGTGACCTACATTTCATGTCACAGTATCTAGGTGGTTTTTCAATTAGATACTTAGTGTCTGATTAAAACTAAGACAACCACAGCTTATAAATACTGTAGAAGGGGATAAAAGCCTTTAAATAGTAGTAGTGAAGCAAAGCCTGGGAACTAGAGAATAGTACCTGCTCAACTGAAAACACAAATGATGAAATATTAGTTATGTCTAGGTAATATTACTTACCATTTTCAGCAATTGCTTCCAGGGTGGAAATCTCTTTTAAATTACTGGAAGAAAAAGAGGGAGAAAAATAACTAAAAATCTTTCCTAAGCAAGAATGATGTGAATCAGAAATGTATGAAGATACCGACTGATAAAGGGATTACTGTCAGTCACTGTGTTATTCTTTCATCTCCTCCTAATGACCCTTTTCTTCTGCAAAGCCATTAAAAATGTAAGGACCTCATCTTCATCTGATTCTTAAACCACTCAAATTTCCTGGGCAGCAGAGAAGCCATACTACTGGCACTATTTTGATCAGTCTCTGGGAAGCTTTTTTTTTCATTTGGTGTTGGCCCCTTGTTTAATAATTGCATAGGAGCTCTTTAAAATTGTTATCATGCCTCTTTTTGAGTAGTGACATGACAGCTAGAATTGCATTTTTTTAGGACATGTTGACATCTGCACCTTACACCAGCATGTACAAATGCCCAAGTAACGAGCTGGGAAGAGCAAGCAGAAGAAGCCAAACAACCACGCCTTATATGTTCTAAATGTACATTTGCCTGAAGGAACAGTCTGTCTCTATCTGTCTTAGATCACAGCACTCATAGACCTGGAAACATGGAAGAATTATAGCCCTCCTCTTCCTTGCACAGTGATGAAAATCAGGCTGTTTATTAGCTTCAAGTTTGTCTGTATGTTTATTTGCTTGCTTATTTATCCTGCCAATATTTTTGACCCCTGGAATGCCTTCCAGCAATTAATTCTGCAGGTTAATCATGTGTCGAGTAAAATAATTGAGCCTTTCTGCTAAAAAGTGTGTTGCCATTTAGTTTTATTAGCTGCCCCTTTGTTCTCATATAACGAGGCAGACAAAATAGGAATGCCTGACTGCCTTTCTCAACATAATTCATCTATTACACCTGGTAAGCTCATCAGGGGACTTTGAAAAACATTGAATTCATCCTTGTAAAAGAAACAATTTTAATAGCCCTACAAGCTTTCACTGTGTTTTTCTGAATTTCCTGAATACAACCGACATTTTCAAAAGCTCTAAAAATCATGCACACATGTGGGTCAGTTCTGTTTGTGATAAGCTCCTACCTGGTAAGTGGCTGTAGCTGAACCACCAGTAAGTTTGGGTTAGATGCATTCACCTCCAGCTGAGAGACATTGAGATTAGTTACATTTGTTAACTTCCAATCTCCTGATTCTTGAAGGAAACTCAGGAGATACCTGGTAGCCTTGCAGTCAACAGCTGGCAAAACTAAAGATGAAGGAGAAGACTGAAGAATTTCCTGTAATAAATTTTTAAGAAGTTTATTTACTTGTTTAATATTTAGTTGCTTAAGAATTAAACACAACCTTTTCTTTTTGACGTATCCTTAATTCAATATTCAAGGTGAGAAATTTCCACAGTAAGCAGCATGTGAATTCTCACCAGCCTGATTGATGGTGGCTTGCTGGCTGCCCCTGAACTTTCTTGCAGCAAGCTTAAAGCACTCACAAACACCAAATGTTTACTGTCTTTTCCATATATATGGTGGAAGAGGAGAGACAGATGATGTAGAAGTTCTCAAGCTAAGAGTGTAGTGGTTATGAATGCTGCCAGAAGCAAAGCTCAGGTGACTCTAACTACATGCCCTTGGAGGTGAGAAAGATCAATGTCAGACACCTCCAGTTCCAGCAGCTCTGTTCAGTTAAGTCAGACTTCACATAATATACACTCTGCATTTGTATACATCCTGGTGCTACAGCACATGGTACAGAAAAATGTCTAATTTATTACTATTAATTAAAGAAAGCTGCAGATTTGAGGATCTACAGAGCCTCCAGACACACACAAACAAAATTCATGTCATATACTTTCCACCTTTCTACTCAAAGCACAGATTACAAAGCTCAGGCTGAATTGGTTCAGATAAAGCATCAGGGTATCTTTCACTTTATTTACCATTCTGATAGCTGACTTCCTGATAAAAGATACTTGAGTGAAATTAATTGAAAAACATTCTCATTCTACCAATATGGAACCTCTATAGTAAAAAAAAAATCTTTCCAAGCATTTTTCTTGATAATAAAATTAACTTGAAATATTTGGGGGGAAAAATGCAAGATGAAGATCTGAAAATGATCAAGATTAATGTGGCTCATATTCAATGTTGTGATGGGTTGACCCTGGCGTGATGCCAGGTACCAACCAAAGCTGCACTATCATTGCCCTCTCCACCCATACAAAGGAGAGAAAATAAAAGGCTCATGGGCCATGGAGAGTTCACTAACAAATTACACATGAAAAATAGACTTGACTTGGGAAAATTAATTCAACTCATTAACAATCAAATCAGAGTGTGATAATAGAAATAAAACCAAATCTAAAAAACTTTCTACCTATCCCTCTTTTCCTCCAGGCACAACATTACCCATTATTCTCTACCTTGTACCCTGCAGTGGTGAAGGGGGACAGAGAATGGGGGTCTGTGGTCAGTTCTTCACACATGGCCTCTACCAGCTCTTCCTTCTTGGGGGGAGGACTCCTCATACTCTTCCCCTGCTCCTGCATGGGGTCCCTCCCATGGGAATCAGTCCTCTGGGAACTTCTCCAAGGAGAGTCCTTCCCACAGGCTGCAGCTCATGAACTGCTCCAGCATGGGTCCCTCCCATGGGGTGCAGTCCTTCAGGAACAGACTGCTCTAGCACGGGCTCCTCTCTCCCCAAGTCCTGCCAGGAGCCTTCCCACAGGGTCACAGCTTCCTTCAGGCGTCCACCTCTCCTGGTGCTGGGTGCTCCAGGGGCTGCAGGTGGATCTCTGTTCCCCCAGGGACCTCCCTGGGCTGCAAGGGCACAGCTCTCACACCATGGGCTGCAGGGACACAGCTCTCACACCATGGGCTGCAGGGACACAGCTCTCACACCATGGGCTGCTCCACGGGTTGCAGGGGAACCTCAGCTCCAGTGCCTGGAGCATCTCCTGCCCCTCCTTCTGTGCTGACCTTGGTGTCCGGTTTCTCATCCATTCTCACTCCCCTCTTCTCGAAACACAATTGCTTCTGTGCAGTAACTTTTTACCTTTTAAAATATGTTACCACCGTCTCTGATGGGTTCAGCCATTCCGGGGTCCCTCTTAGAGCATCCACACTTTAGGACATGGGGGAGCTTCTGGAAGCTTCTCAAAAAAGCCACCCCCGCAGCCCACCCACTAGCAAAGTCTTGCCTCAAAAACCCAATGCAAATATGAATACTCAAAGATATTTTTTCATTGAGTCCTAGTTTACAGCTTGTTAACTTTCCTTTGGTATTTTCTACATTTAAGTCTAGGTTAAGTCTGTCACTTGAGCCAACATTCAGATCTTCAGGCTGTTACAGATTCTCTCTCTGCCTCTGATGCAAGTGTTCCTAACACTTTTCTCCTACTATTCATTTTTCCCTTTTTGTCTGTTCTTTGACTGCTTACCACTTTTCTGACCTGCTCTAGTTCTTTATAATTTCTCACATCTTCCTTCATAGGCAAAGGTTATAGATATTTTTACATTTCTACAGATGCTTATAAGGGGGGTTATGCAGCATTGTCTGATTTACCAGACTGATAGAAAAGTAACTGCAGAAATTAAAATAGAGCAAAAAGCACTGATCTTGTGTACAGGTCTTCGAGTAGTGTTTTTAGCACCTCCTGGAACAAGAAGATGAATCATTTCATTTAGAATTGTTTACACATTTGCATTTAGACCTCAAATCCTGAGCAATTCAATGATTTTGTTGTATTTTCAATATTTTAACCCTTTGTCTCATACCAGCAGCCAGAATAGCAATAGCCATTTCATCCAAGGATATACATTAAGCAGATTACTCATTTAGTGTAGAATAAGATATAAAATGCATTACTGAGTAATATCTTAATTGTGCCTCTGCTCCTACCCAATGCTGCACTGCCATCTGTCTCAGCTTCCAGCCACTGGTGTTCAGCTGCTTTTCATCAGAAGTGTAGACACAGCTGGATATCAACTCAACAGCCTCCGGTAGGCAATCTGATCCCATGCCTCTTTGTCCTTCTTGCCATTTGGCAATTGTGCACTTTTCTTTAAAATACCAATATGTTGCTTTACACGTTTTAGGATTTCAGCTACCATGCTTGCTCAAAACATGAAAAATCCAAAAGGGGGTGCAGAATGAAGAGAATATTGAGAAACAACTGATTTTGCTTTCTGCTAAAGAAAACCACATAGTAGCAAGGAACAGGAGAGGGACAGGGAGAGAAAGGAAGTGGAAAAGAAGGAGAAGGGAAAGGTTTAATTTTAACTTTCCAGTTATTACCTATCATACAAACTTTTACACTGTAGCCATGCCCTTCAAATGTATGCATAAAGCTGTAAGTTATAATTTTTAATGAAAATTGATCTGATGCACTTTACCTGATAAAGTGAGTTTCAGCCACAGGAAGTATTGTTGAAAAAATCTCCAAGCTCTACTATATAATGGGAAACATTACACCTTTTTTTTTTTTCTGAAGGTTACAGACAGATCCAAGGGACTGTCTGGAAGAAAACCAGAAGTCCAAGAATGGGAGGAAGCATTCCAAAGAACAAAATACAGACTATAACAATAACAAAGGACTGTACTGGGGAAAAGATTGATGTGGCTTTCACAAAAAAAAAAAAAAATTGCCTCACAATTTGTAGTATACTGTACGATNTATCTGTAGGAGTCAATAGGCATGTACTCTAGGAAGTTCTAGATGGTACAGGCTACTTGGACCCACACAAGGCATTTGGCAGAGTCTTGAAGCAAGGACTCCAAAGAAACTAAGCAGCTTTGGAGAGAGAGAAGCAGTCTTCACATGAAGGTAGCTAAAGAAAAAGTAAAGATTTAGCAAGCAAGGGGTATAAAAAAGTATCTGTTACCGTCCTAGGGTCTGTTCTGTTCCATATGTTCCTAAACCATCTGATAAAAAAATAAATATTGAGATACCAAAACTTGCTCATTATGCTGAATTTTTCAGGTTGGGAAAGGCAATGGCTGACTGATGAACTACAGAAGTAGCTTCAACCTCTTGGGCAACTGAGTAACTGATAAGATTCCATGCAAATTGATTGTAGCACAGTACAGGGTGACAGAAAAGCAAACCTAATTTTACAGACACAATAATAGGTAATAGAACTGAGTGTTAGGGAACTTCAGTAATGAAACCTTGAGAATTACAACAGCTCTTTGAAAATGATAAATCAGAGGCTGACAGTGATCAGGACTGAAAAAAAATCAAATATTAATAATATTTTAGAAAAGGCTAGAGAACAAAACGTCCTCATGTCACTGAATAAATCTATGATGAACTTTCATCTTGATTATTATGCAGTTCTGTGCATGTTCCCTTGTCAAAAAATAATATAAAAAAACTAAAAGAAAGGAAATAAAGACAATCAAAACTTTATTAGAACCTCTGTATCACACGTAACTAAATATTACTGTTCAATCTATGACCACTGAGTGAGGACAGGATGGAGTTATCAGACTGTAAGTAGCAATGACTTAAAGTCATAATTATGTAGCTGCACAGCTAGCCACTAATTGGAGTATGTTAATATACATTGCAGTTCTAAGGAGCTGAGCATTGTCTGGGGAAAGCCAAAGCTAATATTAAAGAAAAATAGTTCGTAGGGTAGGTGACTGCTTGACAAAGAAGTTCCCCAACTGCTAATGTTTGTATTTTATTATTTAATTTAGAAGTTGTTTGAAAGTTCAAGATAAATTATCTACCTCTAAGATTCCCTTTTTATCAACTGGAATAAGATTCTTTAATTGCATGCAAACCCATTGATACCAAAAGCTCAGAACAGCTGCTCATGCAGCTGAAAAAACTGAATATCTGCAAATGTTTCTGGGGTTTACAAGCCTGTAACTCTTTTTCAAATAGCCCTTTCTTCTTGTAGTACACATGCTGTTACATGCACTTATACATTCTAAATGAAATCTCCAGCTTAGGTTTATGAATAAGTGCATTTCTGAAGTTCACAAAGAGGGATGCTTGAGAGCAATGGAACATTTATTATAGCTTGACTAATCACTTATTTAATATAGACTGTGTAGGTAGAAAACTTGTGACTATGCAACATCAAGGATTCTAAATTCCCCAGTGAGAAAATTCAGACCTGACCTTCACTTTGTCTTGTGTTGTGTGAATATTATTGCAATCTTTCAGAGCATGATTAAGAATTGATTTCTTACCTGAAGTATCTCAAGTGGAGTTGAAGTAATACAATCACAACCGAGCAATTTTTTGTAGACTGTTACACCCAATATGGATGACTATAAAGTTCCTTTTCTGGCCCCAAGAACTAAACCTTATGCAAAAGATATTGACAAAACTCTCTCTATGGGCATCTAGGTGAAAAAGAAGTATGTAGTTTATACATCTTATTTTCTTTCACTCGCATTACAGCACCTCACATCCATCAAACTACACCAGAAAAGCATTAAGATTGCCAAATCCAGCAACAAATGTAGGAAGTGCTGGAGTTAAAGTGAGCAACTTGTAAAAAGAAACTTTCCAGTTTTAAACAAGCCATAATATGGAAGAATTTCTCCCCTCCAAGACAGAGAAGGAACAGAGGCAAGGTCAGAAAAAAATCAGTTGCTGACCATCAGTCTCTGGCCTTGTCTCTAGACTTTAAAGCCTTTAATCTCTATCTACAGTGCCGATGGAGCCCTGATTACAAAGCAAAAGAAGAATGTGTTAAATACTTTGATATGGCTCTTAAACATCCAGAGCCTACTTAAAAAACACCACCAAATTATTAGGAACTTGCAATGTCATGCATTGCAATGCATGTCGAACAGCTGAAATTAAACCAGTTTTGTAGTCAGGCAGCAACAAAAATTGCTCCAGACACAGCCTTGCAGGGATGTTAAACCCTGAGAAGACAAGGCACAGAAGAGAAGAACCAGGGCATCTGCCTGAGGACACAACCACTGATCCTTACAGTACAGATGATTATGACTCCCATTCATCCCTCAGAAAACCCATGTAGATCTCTGAATAATTGTTTCTCTTCCAGCATCAGCGTTAAAATGCTGTTATATGACAAAGAGATGGATATCTCCAGTTCCAGTTATAAAGGGAAGATGTGAGGTTCTTAGTACAGATAATCAGGTATTATCTGAATATTTATGTATTTAATTATACATAGTGCTTGCTGTGTGGTGCTTGGGAATTCGCACTGCCTTGTGTGCTCCGATACTATTGACATTACTAATGGCTCTGTTCATCCTGCACTGCCTCCAGGAAAGTCTTTATGACTTCCACAAGTGAACATTTTGTCTAATTATATTTTAATAAACTGTCATGTAAGTACAACCGTAGATGCTCTGCACAAAATCTATAAATCTTCTCAGTGAGAACAGATTTTGAAGCTATTGACTGACTCAGGATTATTCCATCTTAAATTCTGTGCATAGAGTTTATTTCAAGTTAAACAAGTAGCTTTATTTTTCTGTGAAGATTAAGGCAATATAGCATCTATTGATATATTAACTTAATACAAATATAAAACAGTAAGCTCCCTGAATGAGCTTCAATTTCTGTAAAAAAAAAAGGTATTAAATTCTGAAGATAAGAAAAAAAAGATTGGTTCCTATAAGTTATTTTCTTCCTATGGCTTCAAAACAGAATCTTGGGGTGTTGGTCTTGAAGTTTTATTTTGTTTGGTTTTTTAAAATAGAAAATTGAAGTATATTTAAGAACAACTTTGTCAGTTATGATGAATTGTGAAAACTCAGTCTTTAAAAATATAATAGCTACAAAGCATGTATCTGCAAACTCAGTTTATTTCCTTTAACACATCTGCTTAAACTGAAATAATCTCAATAATTTAAATAGGAAAACTTCTGCAACTCAGTGTCCTTTTCCCAGTTATTGTCTCTTTGCATCTACCTTACATCTTTCTTTTTCTATTTAAATACTGCACATAAAGAAATAGAAGAGATAAATGCTTGCCTGAACATTTTGAAACGGATTCTTGTTGCCATAGGATTCACTGAAGTATGTGAAATCATCTATGCTAAGCTGAAAAACAAAGAGAGTAGGTTGGTGAGAAGGAGCCATGGCGTCTCATTTGGGTACAGACTTAGCTCAGTATTGTTGAGAAAAAGAATGGTTTACATACCCTGTCTTGCAGGAACAAGACGAGGTTCCTGGAGTTCTGGGTAAAAAGAGGTTGCAAGAGTCCCGTCAGCTCCTGTGCTGAGACAACTTGTCCTTCGTGCACAGCAGTGTCTGGATTCCACTGTGATCTACAAAGGAATAATTCCTTTTTCTGTGAAATTTGCTGCCAATTATGACACTTCTTCTTTCTTTAAATATGGCAGGTTATGAAATCATCATCTTTCATAAAAGATCAATTTTGCAGTTCAGTTTACTTTCATTCCACTCAAAAGAACTTGCCCATTAACACCTGTATCAAATTGACTGTATTACAGCAGGAATGAATAGGGGTAATGCCTCTCTCTCTATTTTCTTGTTTGTGAACAACAGCAGCGTTGCATCTTTCCAAAAAAAGTTACCTACTAAGTGCAATGAAGAAGAATATGTTGAAAACATTCAGAGAGAATTCCCAGACAGCAACCCAATTCCCAAAACCTGTTGCAGTGCTGACAGATGGAGGTCAGGAGGAGCAGAACTTAGACTAGATTAGAAGCTGTCATAAACTAGTATTTTTTATAAAACTTTTGTTAGTAGAAGTGTCTTTCAGTGCTATTGCAAACAGTTTCTCTCCTAAGGTTTTGATGATGAATGAACCATTCTACAGAAGCCCCTCAGAAAAGCCACCTTTCCAGCAGCAGCAGCTCTCCTGAATGGAATGACTCAAGGCACCCAGCTTACAGCTCTTCTGCCAGCCTGTCACTATGAGGACTGGACAGAGAAATAACTCATCTATTTAGTTTTGCTGCTACAGAAAACAGGCCAAACAAGAGGAGGTATTATTCTTTCAATGTCTCATTGGGGCTTTAACAGTATGCAACACAGGACTATAAGGATGAAACATTTTATGAACATTTTTATCCTAGGTGTTTTGACTAAATGAAAATTGCCTGTGGAAAACCATGAATAATCTTCCATCTTTACCCAGGTACACATCAATTGCTAAAATCTGAGAAAACAGATTTTGCAGACACTTTAACTGCTTCTAATTACAAAGATTTGAATATAGGCAATTGTTGCGTGCTCTAGCATCAGTTATTGTATGACTGCAATTTGATCAAGTTGAGAAAAAAGTTAAATTTTCTACCCCAAAGCAATTTGCAAATGACCATTGCACAGCAAGCTTTTATGAATGAGAACAACCTTTGCAGTCCTTTAAGATGGAGGCAGAACGGGGTTAATGAACACATAGGTGGGGTCCAATGTTGTTTTTTGGATAAAGAAAATCTAAATTGCCCTCCAAGTCTTCCCTGTAATTCCAGTGAAGATTGCTGAAAGTGAATTGAAAGCATGAAATTGCACCCATGGCAGAGAGAAACCCAGAGCAGTCCTGAAGCACTAGATGATACCTACCTCACTTCAGACTCTGGGGCTGGGAAAGCACTAGAGCAAACTCTGTATGTGGAAGACTTCTTCAGGACAATGTGATGGAGATGTGAAAATTAAATTCTAGTAGAACTTTTGACTGTCACTTTAAAAGCTTTAGAATTAAACCTTGCTGAGATTAAGGAAATGAGGTTTTTATTGGATTAAATTATCTGGTATTTTCTTAGTTTTACTTAGCATCTTCACTTCTTTATTAATTTGTGCTTGGAAATCCACATTAACTTATATCTGTGAACACACCTGAGAAATTGTAACAGGCATGTCTCAACTTTTCAAAGACAAACATCACAATTAAAAAAAATTATAACCTTTTAAATGAATATATTTGAAAGCACAGAAAGTCACAAAGATTCTAAATGACTCTTCAGGAAATTACTTTCATATTGACTTTGTGCCTTGCATGGCCACATCAAAATACTAATGATATTAAAGAAAAACAAGATAGATTAAATTAAGAGATGAAAAAAATGGGTTATGTGAATGAAAATGACACAGAATATTTTGGTGTATTTATTTTAAAAATAACTAAATAAACCCATTTCATACCTACTCTTAGGAAAAAAAAATGAAGCTTTTGAGAGCTTTGGGGACTTACAATTAAGAACAAAAAGTAACAGAAAGCACATCAAATAAAACAAAATTATTTGCAGCAGCACAATGGTAAAGGCTTTTGCTGTGAACTCAAAACCTCAGAAGTTTAATGATCCTCTTTTAAAGCATACTTGCTTCTAAGAAATTCCCTGTTCCTTGAAGCAGTCCTTGTTAGCTATCTAACCTTGAAAACACCTTTTAAACTTTCAAGTAGTCAACTTTAGTAACTTCATCATCATAAAAAATCTACATCAGTTGGTTAATAGTTCTATTACAATGCAGCATTTGCCTAATACTTATATTCACAATATACTGCATGCATTTATTTTGCCTCTTTTTAACAGTTTCCATGGCAGTAGGGAAGGCTACATCCTTCACTGTTGCTGTCTGCTTGGTACAGCAAGATTCTCTGTGGTTCAGACAGGAAATAGAAACACAGAAACATTTAGGCTGGAAAAAACCTCTAAAATCATCAAGTCTAACAGTCAATTCAACACTGCCACATCCACCACTAAATCATGTGCCTCAGTGTAACATCCACGTGTTTTTAGAACATTTTCAGCTGACTCAACCACTTCCAAGTGAAGAAGTTTTTCCTAATATCCCACCCAAACTTCCCCTGGTGCAACTTGAGGCTGTTTCCTCCCATCCAGTCACTTGGTAGTTGGGGGAAGAGACCATCCTCACCTGGCTACAGCCTCCTTTCAGGGAGTTGTGGAGAGCAATGAGGTGTCCCCTGAGCCCCTTTTCTCCAGGCTAAACACCCCCAGGTCCCTCAGCCATGCCTCAGGAGACCTGTGCTCGCCCCCACCAGCTTCCCTGCCTGGCCAGCACATTTCCCTCCTGGAACTGCAGGGTGAGACAGAGCTCTGTGAGTGCCAAGGGGTCGGGGATGATGTGCTCGCCCCCCTGAGGGCAGTCAAGCAGCTCATCCCACCGAACCCCTCACCTCAGTGACAGGGATGACACCGTGTGACACATCGGGAACCACCACACACACACTGGCTGTGTTATGGACTGCTCCCACAAAATCCCACAGACACACAGCCCCCACAGTCCCCCTCAGGCCAAGTGCTACTCGCCACAAGGACAAGCAGCTCTGCTGATGGGTGTGCAGGAGCACGCGGGCTTAAGGAAACCTAAGGATGCGTTAAGTTGAGGAAACTTTAAACTCAACTGCTCTCTCTTTCTGCCAGCAGTCAAACAATGCCCTAAAAACAAGTGAGGAAAGCAAGCTTAGCTTGATATTTTGCTTCTTTCTTACACCTCAGTGCTCTGACATGACAACATTATGTTCTTTCCTGTATTCTTCCAGGAATTTGAGCAATTAGGTTGATGGAAGCAAAGACTTCAAGATTTCCTGCATCGGGACCCACCAGCAGGGCTGATGTGAAGATGACAAGACTTCCAGCAGTCTAACTCATGATCTTATATTTTTGCTTTGTAGCTGGCTTCAGAACTGTTTCCTACAAGTTATTCTTGTCAGTTGTCTCCATCAGTCACCTTGTGATTACCATCTATGAAATCATGTTTTCCCCTGCTCAGCAGAAGTAAAATAGCATTCGTGCTGGAACGCAATGTCTCCATAGGCATCCAATAAAATTATAGCTAAAAAAGGTTTCCTTTTCATGTCACATCTTTTTTCAGCAGATTTATCAGTAAAGTCCCTGTAGTTTAGGAAACAGTACAAATGTACCAATTGGCATTAACACCTTCTCAAAGTCACTTACAATCTAGGTTTGCCAGAAAAGGATTATTTTCCCTATATAAGCATAGTATAAAAAAAAGGAAGTAATGTATTTTAAAAGACTGTAGGAAAAAATAATTCCTAAAACAAACACATGAGGAGGCAATCACAAAAGCTAATTTTAATGAATTTATTTGCTCAAACTCCTTTTTACCTGTGGAGGGAAAAAAATTCTTCTGAATATTGGTTCAAAATTATTAAATCAAATTTGTTCTGTGTATCATATTCTAGAAGAGCCTCTCAACCTTCCCTGCTTCAAAAACCCAACCAGGGAATATTAGTTTAAATGCTAACTCCAAATAAAGGTCAACTTTTCCACACCAAAGTTATTTGAAGAATATCCAGTGATATATTCTTTTAGGAAAATCAGGATAGGGACATACTGAGTTTTTTCCTAGCTGAATTGACAAAGAATGTTGTTTTTTTTAAAAAATGCTTACTTTTCTCCAAGTAGGAATCTGCATTTTTCTTTCTAGAGGAAAGAGGTATTTGATTTACCAATGTCTGTGTGAGAACTGATATCACACTCCCCTTTCCTTTGTGCACTGCGTTTGTCAGCAGCAGGTTGCTCCTCTATCTGGCATCTAATATTATCTTTAATAGCATGATTACAGTGCAGTAATAATGCACAAAAGAGACTTTAAAGTGTTACATTCTCTAATACAGCTGTCCTGAGATATGGCAAACACTGGTTAGTTTTAAATTAGCAAAAAATGTAGTATCCTTCAATTATTTCATATGAAATCCTAACAGATAACCTGGGAAAGTACGATGGAATAGATCAGTGAATCACAGCTTCTGTTGATTAATGAATAGCTAAACATTTTACTGGTGGGACATGTTCCTACAGAGTGAATAGATATCCATAGATATCCATAGATATCCATAATTACTGTAATTCAGTAGTTAACTTTCCTAAAACTGGTAATTTCCAAATTTCATAGGCCTGTAGATCACACACTGCAAACCTTGCATCACTGTGAAGTACCAAATGTAAACCACAGAGTTAGGAGCTAGCAACAGAAAGTTGTTGTTAGTGTTACTTTATTTTATGAAATAATAAAAAACTTCAGTTGCTTCACAGACCTTCACCAGAACTAATTTTGGCCCCCAAGGACTTCTCCTTTCAAAATGCAGATGTCATGGCTGGAGGAACACTTCTTCCACAAAAGGTTCTGTTCCAGGAGACATGAAACTGTTTACCCAGTCCAGTATCCTGATTTTCTTGCTCTAGATTTGTATAAACCAGAAAAATCTGCAGTAGAACAAGCTGCTAATTGAATTTGCTTTTATGACTACATGGTCATAAGTGATGAGATGTTGTTTATACATACAGCAAGTATGTTTTCTATATAAACCAGGAAGTAGGACAAAGGAAGCACTGATCTTTTCTTAGATACTTAGAATCACTTTTAACCTAAGAACAATGCTTTCCAACACTTACTTTGCTTTTATATACAGAGGTTAATACTCATATGAGTGCCTGTCATTTAGTGATGAATCTCTAAGTATTTTGAATATAAAATTGCCTTGATGCTGAAACTTTTTTTTTCTTTTAGGGAGTAAAAACAAAGTGAAAGCTATAAATCAAACTTTTTCAAAACATGCAGATTTCCATATGCAGAGTTTCAGGTTTTGGAAATCCAAAAAAGATGAGTAAACACATGGCAAAGGTGGTAAATAAGTGACCCATATTTTTCTGACAACTTTACACATCCAGTATCCATCCACCTGAAGCTACTGCATGGCCCAATCTGCCATATTTCTGGAAATACCAAGTCATGATACAAATCCTTAAAGTGAGCATGAATAAAATTCCTGGCTGGAAAGAAAGAGGTCTTTCTAAACAGAGTAAAAGTCCTATTTCATAAGTATATGCAACCCCCAAATTTCATCTGTCTCTGGATCTGTCAAGATTGCACTTGTTTCTAAGAATTGATGCATATACATACAACAATGTACTTAAGAACCTACATTAAAAAGAACATTAAAGTGAAAAGTCAGGGTTAGAAATTACGAAATCCAAGGCTTAAGAAACTGCCACAGAGTTTGTGGTCAGCTCCTTTTTGTGCCACTGCCTTATATTGTGATTTTAAGTCACAACATTTCTGTGGAGCAGTGGAGTTCAAAGATGCATTAGGGTGAATAAAGCACATGTACTTCAGAGTTTTAGTTTATAGAAATTATTTACTTCTTCCTGCTCAGCTTAGAACACTGAAATTATAAATAAAAACGGGAAAAATCGTCTGTTGGCTTGCATGGTGGCCAAAGTGCAAATTTACTTATTGGCTAATTTTATTGCGCAGAGCTGAATTACCACATTTGACGGCTCAGTATGTTCTGTGCACACACACACACACTCAGAGCAGGAGCACAAGCAGGGATACACTTTCATTCTATTTCTTACCTCTGAGTTGACCACAGCAGCATGGGCACATGGTGCAGGGCCAGAGCCCGTGGGAGCAGCAGAGCCAGGGAGCCGAGCAGCAGGGCCGGAGCAGCGGGGCAGAGCCGGGCCATGGCTCCGGGGACGCGCAGGGACCGGCGAGCGCGGGCACCTCCCGCTCTCTGCCCGCCTCTGACCCTGCTGACGCTGCTCTCCGACAGCAGGGGGACTTTTCGGAACGCCAGCTTCCTTAGCTTGAACTTGGGAGTTACTCGTGTTTTTAATACTTTCAGGTTTGTGATTTAAACAGCTCGTAAAACTCCCTGCTCTGAAAGCATTGCCGGTTTTCTCTAACCTTCAAGTGCAAGGGAGAGTCAGGAAGTCCAAACTCCCGCCCTGTGCGGGCTGATAACAGTTATATAACTTCAAAATGGAGTTTACAGAAAAGTTTTCTGTACTGCACAAAATATATTCTGCAGAACTTCTTCCCCTGCTACATTTTATCATGTCCCTCAGCTTAGTTTTTTCACATGTATTGAGATCTGGCGTCACACATTTGGGTGTTGACAGGTTTGAAATCTTCAACAAACTGCAGATTTCAGCAAGAAGGAAGAGAGAGGGAGAGAAAATGGCACGTTCAGAGCCACGGAAACACAGAATTGTTAAGCTATCTTTTGCATGGAGCAATGCCATCCCAGAAATCAAAAATATCCAAAGTCAGGGGCACATTACAGTCACTTCGGAACGTGACACAACTTCAGTATTTCACAAGTCTCATGCAAGATCAAAATAGTGTAAAAGAATTCCTTCGTGCCCGGAAGCAAATT
This sequence comes from Thryothorus ludovicianus, assembly GCA_013397245.1. NCBI lineage: Eukaryota > Metazoa > Chordata > Aves > Passeriformes > Certhiidae > Thryothorus > Thryothorus ludovicianus. The sequence continues at coordinate 908,139 of VZTB01005683.1, read as the reverse complement.
GCTCTGGCACACTTTTTTGTGCCTGCCAAACGCTGAGCAGTTTCTACACCTTGTGACTACATCAGGCAGCAGCAGCCTCAGCACGTGTTTGGCTCTGGGCACAAATGCCTCCTTATCATCAGAACAGGATGTTAGAGATCATATACAAAAGAAGTTCTCAGCTATGTTAAAATGAGTTGTGATAAGGGAAAAATAAGGAAGCACAATGAAAATTGTACAAGAAGACACAAATAGAGGTTAGCAGATATGCATGTCTAAATTTAAACACACATAGCCAGATCAGTTAAATCCATTTGACTTAAACCAAAATATATTTTTATAGTATGGTTGCCTAATATAAGGCAATTTGTTCATAAACTCAGTCTGAAATCTGATTCCTCAGAGAAAAAAAAAAATTAGGGTAACAATAAAACATTGTCATGTTCCTTTTCTTCTCGATATTACCTTTACATAACAGAGAATTTAACTCTTTAACTGCACTTTTTCCTCTTCTCCTCATAGATAATATTAGAAATCCTATCTGCTCCCTTTAAGAAACCAGTTGTTGTCTGTTTAAGGGTGTGTACAGGTAAGACAACAAACCAGACCTCAAAGACAGAGGTAGAAACAGAAGCATCTAGACATAATAAAGGAATTGCAGATTTTCCAACAAAACTCAATTTTGCAGAAGGACAATATTTGACACACTAACCAATTCATGCACTGTTGCAAAAATGTCACCCTAGGCCCTATGTCAGATGTACAAATAGTCTGCAGGTCCAGTCACATTCAGAAGATCCAGTTGGATTCACAAATCAGTAGTTTATTGAATGCAGCCTATATGGTTCTTTGGGATTGCTGGGGACAAATGCAGTAACTGCAGAATATATAGCATTAACAACAGGACTGCAATCACAAGTTGAATTTCCTGGGTCTATACTCAGCATAATTGACAACCCAAGACTTACCAAAAGGCATCCTTTTTGTGGAGGGCAAGAAAGATAAGCCTGTCAATCTGTCCTTTAAAATTTTATGTCAAATTATCATCTCCCATTAATGTACAAAATTGAGGCACATTTTATACCTTATTAACCACTTTTATAACCTTATTGTGCAAAGTGCTGTCAGTGTGGCCAAACCCTCTATTCTGTGTAGCTGCATTGTATGGAATATTTCCGGGTAGGAGGTTTGTACAAAACATTTCTGGGCAACAAGCAGAACACAACCACGTGGTTTGTACCCTCATTTCCCGTTCCTCCCCGTGGCCGTGGTGACACAAAGCTCGGGACTCCGCCCCGGTTCCCTGCGTGCTGCGGTCACCAGAGGCTGAGCTCTGCCTTCGCTGCTGTGCAACACACACGAGTGACACACGCGGCTGGGGGGCACACTCCGTACTCCGCCTCACAGAAACACTCTTTAAACTTCTTGAAACACAACCAGATTGTTTTCCCTCAGATTACCATATCACTTATGAAAAAACTCTTAACTGAAAACAAACTGTCTTTTCCTTTTTAATATTTCTTCACATACCGCAGTTTGGGAACAACTGGAGTGAAGAAAGCTTTGGGGAAAAAAGGAACGAGAAGAATTTATTGAGTGGGATTTTAATTTGCCTCACTAAGTAAATTTAGCTCACAAATATCTCTGCATATATTTTCTCCTTATTTTTCTTCACTCCTAAAAATAGTGGGGTTTTGTCAAATTATAACAAAAAAATATGCCTATTGCAAAGAGATTTTAACAAAAGTATTCTTTTCTCTAATTAAGATTAGACAAGATCAAAGTGGTTTTTTATCTGTGAGCAGGAATCTAAACCCACTTTTTATTAATGTGTGTTGGTATACAAAAAAGCACACACAATTCACTGTTGCATTTCCACAGGGCTTCTTCCTTGACAATTCATATATGATCTTGAGTCAAGGTTTAGAACTGCTTTATTATGCAGATATTTTTAAATGCGACACAGATTTGAAATACTGAAAATCAAACTACTGTGAAATAATTATAAAATGGCAATGAAGGAAATATTTTTACCATGCATCCTCACTTAACTACAATAATTTTATTAAGAAAAGCTATAATATTAAATACTTTGTACTTACATTCTACTCCTACCTATTGCTCTGGATTTTTACATGCTTTCTTTTACAACTGTATACCTATCACATATCATCTGTATTTCTTATCCTGCAGAAGTTGAAAGATGGGAGTCATAAAAAAATAACTGGGGAGAAAAGACCAAGACAATGGAACTCTAATGTCTTTTGCTAATGAACTGTTTTTTAAACAAACAAACCTTCACCAAAACTCTCAACTTCAGAATTCTACATTCCTGCTGTAAAAAATTTGGATTTAAAAAGCAGTGTGAATGATAAAGGTACATTTAGGCCTGCAAGACACACCAGCGATGGCTGTTGTAATAAGGAGAATTGACAATACAAGATAAGTTAGGAGAACTCTCTACATATAGGTGACAAAAATAACTCCCACCCATTTGGAATGCAAATTTCATCTTTAGGCAACAGGTTTGTGGGCTAACATGGTATTACAGTAGCATATTAAAGAATTTCTCCCAGCTCAGCTAACAGACATATTTAAATTTAGGCTCTTTAAAAACAGGTAATAATTAAAAGAACTCAAGATGTGGGTGATTTTGGTTTTTATCTCAGTTTATTAATAGTATAATCTCTTATTGAAAAAGTATTTTTCATATGCCAAATGGGAGTCAGCAACTACTTTGCTGCCCTCACCTATTTAATTTAGAATCCTGCTTTATCACTATTTACAATCATTTTATTATCTAAGAAGAGACCTAATATTTTGCTCATGGGGACATATTTTTGGGGCAAGGAGGTGGAGAAAATTATTCTGAGTTCTTCTTCCTTTGAGATATAAATAGGGAAATTTACATCCTGAAAAAAGCACGGATTTTCCTCTTGGGAGTGGGGAGGCAGAACACGTGTGTTTCCTTGCAAATTACCATACTAATCACTTGGGCATGTAGGAAGAAGGCTAGAACCTTTCCCTCTGGAAATGGATTGGCAGTAGTCTTGGAGGTGGGGAGAAGGCAAATTTTGATTCATGCTCCAAAACTCCTGCTCAGAAGAGTCCTGTGATACAGAGAAGTTCTTGCCTGGCCTTGTGTGTCTGCAAGTGCAGAAGGAACCAGCCATAGGGGCTGATCCCCTTTGCCTGGGAGTGAGAGTCCTTGGGGAAGAACCGAGTCAATCCCAGCATCTCTCCTGAGCCCTTCAGGAGTGTTTCAGGAGTATGGACTCCTCATGAGCTCAACCTCTAAGCTACAATTTAAGAAACTTGATAAGCTTATCACTTCAGCCACTTACCAGAAGTGAATGAAAGTTAGAATTTCACCTCACATTCTATTCTTTGAAGAGGTACTGACACTTTGCAGTCATTTGTTCTCATTATTCTGGAACAATCTATGCCCCCACAAAAGGCCTTTTTTTACCAACAGATTCTAAAACCATCTTTTGAGCAATTCTCTGAAATAGAAGCAAAGATGATCAGCTGTGCTTTTTAAGAATTTACTCAGTTGTATTAGAAACTGACCCTTTAGCTGAATAGTTTTCTTTTCCTGTTAAAGTGCAATGACTTCTCCTAGAAATGCAGTATCTTTACTCTGTTATTTTCAGTCAAATTTCCCAGTATTCTCCACTGTCTGATACAGAGAACATTTTCATTCTTCATACTTGTCCAGTACCCTTTTACTTATATCATATATAAGCTACATAAACAGGTGAAGCAATACAGTAACTATTAGAGAAAATTTTAAATTACTTCCTTCTCAAAATGGAATACAATTATAAATGCTACGGGCAAAACGTGGTAAAAAAGTAATTGGTTTTAAATTCAGTAACAATATCAACAAAAAAATTAAAATTAGCAACTAAAGACCACTAATATGAAGGATTTTATGCTAAGTTCAATTACAATACTTTTTTTTTTAAATTATACTATTTTAATTATGTTGGTTTTACTTGGCTTTGCCTTAACAAATAACTCAGCTACCCAAAGTATTGAAAACACTTTTTCTATCTTCCAACAGCTGACTTTCCATACAACAAGTCCTGTAAAATTTTCCATTTCCATGCTTTCAAATACCATTTTTGGACACTGAAGGATGATATTAGTTAGAAGACACCTACTTTGTGGAAAAGCATATTCCAAATATTAGTCGAACATCCAAGTCACTATACTTCCAGCACAAATTTTTAACCATTTACACAAAAGTTTTCAGAGTGACGAAACGGCACTGCCAGGAAAGAGCTACTGATGGTGGTGAATGGATTTTACATCCAGTGGGTGCACTGGCATAGTGTGGCATCAGGACTAGAGCAGGGATTGTCCCCTCATACTCAGCACTGGTGAGGTCACACCTCAAATACTGTTCACTATTAAGCTGCACCTTGAATACAGTTTTGGGTCCCTTACTAAAGAGAGATTGAGGCACTGGAGCATGTCCATAGCAGGGCAGTGAAGCTGGTGTAGAGTCTAGAGACAAGAGAAGATGGCCTCAAGTTGCACCAGAGGAGATTTATGTTGGATAATAGGAAAACATTCTTCACTTGAAAGGGTAGTCAAGCATTGGAAGAGGCTTCCCAGGGGAGTGGTGGAGCCACCACATCTGGAGGTATTTAAATGCCATGTAGATGTGGAACTTAGAGACACAGCTTAATGGTGGACTTGGCAGTGCCTGGTTAATGGTTGGACTCGATCTTAAAGGTCCTCACAACCTGGATGATTCCAGGATTCCAGAAACCTCCAACACCGCATTGCATTGAAATCAATGCACTACTGGCTTTTCACATTTATTTGAACTAGTTCCTTACTTTTAATTTAAATCATCCTTCTGGAGTGGAAGGAAACCAATTTATAAAGAGGCAGATTCCTGTCTATGTGATTCACTGCCATTCAACCCATAATTTACTTCAAAACTCCTTTTGTCACTCTGGGGGAAATTCAGACTTAGCAGCCATTCCTTTCTTAGGGCTCAGATGTTAGAACGCACATAAGTCAGCTGGAATGCTCATGTGCTACAATTCTACAATTAGTTCAGTACTTAACTAAAATCCAGAATTTAATTAAACTAAAATTCTGAATTTAATGGTAAAATCAGTAGAAAAGTTCCACTGATGTTAAAACGCACTGGTCAGGCAGGTACTGGTTCTACAGTTCATGTTCTGTTGCAGGAGTCAACTCAGTTTTCAGCTGTTTGCTGTCAAATATGTGCTTATTTCTCTTAGTAAATGCTTTTTCATAAGTAGTTACGTCTATTAGAGCAAAAGGCTGGGTCCAAATCACATCTGTAAGAGAGGTTTCAAGAAGAACCTTGCAACTTTCTGTTGGATTTTTGAATTTACACCACATCATGTTTTTTTCTGTTACTATGATCAAACAAACTTTTTTAGTTATGGAGAGAATTTACTTCTTCAAATAATACCAACTCCTCAAAAATAAACATATTTCAAACAGTTTGAAATGTGCATTTCAAATTATAATACTAAATGTGCATTTAAATTATAATACTAAAATGATAATAATTACAATAATTTCAACAGCTTGAATATAATAATTACATGCTGGGACTTCCACTGTGACCATCTAGATGAGCATGTAAAGTTGTTCTTTTGCACAAATGTTTGCAGGGCAAAGGAGCTATATCTGGAAAGCTGTATCTATTCTGTTGTTCTGTAAGAACCAAGGGTTTGAGGGGGTTTCCGCCTTATGAGCTTAAGACAAGAAAAATAAGTTTAATACAGTGTTATAGTATTAGTTTTGTAATTAAATGGTGTCAAAGAATTAACAGAATCTGCCACACAGGAATATTACACTACAGACATAATGTTCCAAGCAATGTGGGAATACACAGAAAAATAATCATTGCTCCAAAAACTGAGAATTTACAAAGCTTTTTAACATTTTATTTTTTTTTTTTACTGAGGTTACAAAACTTGAAATGCAGTTAAATTAACTGATTAAGATCAAATTATTTTATCCTTAGAAATTTATTTTGATCTGTGTAATACAATTAGGGTATTGGTGAAAAAGTATATTTCTTTAAAACCTAGGAATTTAGTTCACTTCTTTAACTTCGAAGAACTGTGTTTTTTGTAGGAATTTGCATTAGCCTGATTGTTACTTCTATGCAAATATGATGACATCGCAGGAATCTGAGCAAAGTAGTTTTTTGCCCGGATATGCTTTTGTTCTACTTTGCAAATAAATGGTGCTTCGTAAGTCTGAAAAGAAAAATAAATTCAAATCTCATAAATACAATTAAAATATCTAAAAATAATGTGTTGCTTCGTATTTTAGACTTAATAAACATTTGGACATATTTTAGACATTATAAATAGTGATCCTTTAATAAATTAAGGCAAATAATTTATTTGTATATATACAAAATGAAATATTTTGTACTTCTGTAGTTCTATCTTATGGCCTAGTAGTGAAAATTTCTCCTTGTGAAATATTAGTCATGTTTTAAAACCAGAGTAACTTTTTTTATCCATTCAAGATAAAATTTATTTATTTCTTTATTTCAGGTGAGAGCTTTTTTGTACTTGTATTTTAAAATTAAATAAGGCAACACTTAGATAGCAACATTTGCAAAATGAAGACTGTAGGGGCATTCCTTGATAAGAATCAGAGTCATTATTTTCAACTAATCATGGAAGCAAGTATTTTGCAGCATTTCAATCAGCACTTCCATGCAGTGGTGACATTTTCCCAAATTCCTAGTTATTAGTAGTAGCTTGGATGATGGAATAAATAGCCAGAATATTTAATTGAAAAAATTAAATACTCTTCTGCTATTGCTGTAGTCATCACTTTAAATAACTGCTATTAAATAAAATCTCTATGCATAATTGCTATTAAATAAATGACTTAAGAGGCCTCTTTTGTTTCAGCAAATGAAAAATAATGACTCAACTTACAACATTCTATCTTTGCCTCATTTTCCTTATTTCACACTTTTTTTTTGAAGAAGAAAGTTGAATCCTCACTACAACTGATTCACTTCTATATTTGTTGCAAAGAAAATACCTCATGGTTTTTATGTAGGCTTCTGTAGCTTACCTGTTCTGAACAAACTCCCCATTAACCAAGTTAATGGCATTTTTACACTATGACATCCAGACTCATGGCATCAAACCAGAGAAGTGCTCAGTCAGGATCTTTGCCTGATGTAATGCTGGTAACAGAAATTTATGGATGCTGAGAAGCATCACGAGAGTGAGACTGAATAGCCCTCCTGATCACAGTGAGTGAGAGGAGTCAATAAAGGGATTTCCAGCTTTAAACCCATTTTACCTTCTAAAGCCAAGGCTTGCATAAATGTGTCTGCTTAAAGACACAAGCTGGGCACTCACACACAAAATATAATAGATGGCAGGATTCCTTTTGCCTTTAGAATTCCCTGATATATTTCATCCTAAAGTAAAACTTTAAAGAGAACAATTAATTTGTTGTGTCTGTTTAGTTTGCTCTTTGGACTTCCAAAAAGAAGAGCAATACATAAGAGCTGAAACTGTATTTCTGATGCACATACACTGTGTTAAAAATTGAATCAATATCATCCTGAACAAAAGAACACTAGGCAACAATGACTGCAGATCACTAATAAATCAATAACCTGGAGCTGAATGGCTTAACTTTTTAACATTTTATGCAGGACTTAGGTCATAGGACATAGGTCACAGCTCATAGGATTCTCCTGTGCCTTACAAAACTAAATACTCTTAATATATGATGTTCAGTGGAGAGATATTTCATAGACTGCCATGTTTAGATGTGGAATTTGGGGGGATTGGTGTAAAAATCCGTTTTGATGATGAGTTTAACACAGTCCTAAGTGGTTTTAATTCAGAAGAGAAATTATGTTTCTATTGCTTAAATGCAAAATACAAGGTTACATTGTAAGGGATACTTAGCTGATATCTATTTAAGAAAGTAGTGACAAATTTTATGATGATAAATGGATAAGTTATAGACAAGGAACCATTCTTCTATTTGATGAGAAATTCAGAAGACCAGAAACTAATAGGGCCAGAGCATGTACAAGAGTACAGGCACAAAATTGTCACAGTATTTGTGGTTAGTCTTTAATATGCTTTTTATCCAGGCTAGCTCTTGTCTGATGTGATGTGAAGGAAGAGTGCACACTTGGCAGTGTTCTCAGCAGGCAGCAGGGATGAGGCCACTCAGCTTCTTTCATTTCAGGAGGGAGAATCAGGGCAAGACAGAGTTCAGGTACATGGAATGAGCTGTACATGTCAGGTGCCTTCTGCATTAGGGCCCATTTTGTTTAATACTACAGATGCAATCATTTAAATAGTTACAATGAGCCAATTTAAAGACGGCCAAGTGTACTGACTAAATTTGGCCCAACATAATTATTCACATAATTCTATTAAAATATAGCATAAATAATTTTTAAAATAAAGCCCATAGAAATTTACCTTCTGAAGGTTACACAGCTTAAGATGTGCATCTGCCTCTTCTTTAGTGAGGAGAATAGTGTTCCATGGAGACCACTCATGCTGCTTATCCCACCTGACCATAACCAAATCATACAGGTCACTGTAGGCACTGAGAGCTGACTGGCAGTTCCATATGTTCTCAATCAGGTACTTCAGATCTGGAAGCTGAAATGAAAAACAGGGTTAAAAAGGAAGAGGCATGTTCCATTCTACAAGTCTTGCACCTATGTAAAAATCCAAATAAAACTTTGGGTAAAAAAAAAAATTTCTATGCACATGTCATATGATCAATTGGTTAAAGAGCATCTTGACACACATATATAATTTTTGTGTAGTTGTTGGAACATCTGATTCTTTGACCTGTCAGTTAGACTTCTTTCAGTGTATAGCTTGCAAACCACCTTTAAAAGTACACCTATGCTTCAAGAGCTTAAGGGCTGCTTCTTTATGGTGTGGAACATTTCATATCACAGGAAAAAACTGTAGCTTTTAGCCCATTTCTCAACCTGTCAACAACGTACACAAAATAAAGGACATTTGGTCAAAGCCACTGCTTACTATGAGTAGCAATGCTTTTTCCAACAGTACCTGAACTAAGAAAACAATTTTACTATCATCTTGATAATCAACTTCAGACTTCCTGAGATTTTCCAGTATAAGTCTGTACTTCCAATATGATTCTCGCTGCCGAGCCTCATTATCAAGCCGGTAACATGAGCGACATCTGCCAATGGTGCGGGCATTTGCAGGAATGAGAAACTCAGTAGGTGCTAAGTACTTTTCACAGCTATGACAGAAGTAAACATTCTTATAAAGCTTTAAGGGATCTGGTGGAACCTAAAAATAAAAAATAATAAAAAAAAGAATTTACTACAGGGTACATTTGTATTAATTGTATGTCACTTTAACACGGTCAGGATATGTCTTGCATATCTTTATGAAAGCATTTTAATATGTAAAAGCAAGAAGTATTTATTTTTAAATACCCAATAAAGTGTTGTGATTTTTCTTTGAAAGGATATCAGGAGTCACTGTATTTTCTTACTGAAAACTGATTTGCTGAAATCAGTTATATAAATCAGTCAGTTCATTTTTAAGCTATATGAAGATCCTAAACATCATGTTCCAGTGCTCTTCCTGGTGCTTTTATGTATGCAGATTGTCAGTTATCATGGAAAGATGGCAACACAGAGAAAATAGAAACTAAATTCTCTGCATTTGATTTTTCGTGTAGAATCTGCCCCTTATGGCAATGATAAAACCCTGGTATTATGGGCATATTAATATTTTGGCATAAGAATACAAAATCATCAGACCCACATGTCCAGAAATAATACAGGGGAAGAAAATAGACTAAACTAGATAGTGACCTCCTCATCCCCATATTCCTTCATGGGTTCTGGAAAGAACACAATGTCTGTGCAAAGGCACCACGTCTGTAACTGGATAGTCTGAGGAGTCTGATAATCTCCAATCTCTACTATGGTACATTTGCTAATAAACCTAGTGTAAAATTAACTCTGAATTGGTTCTAAATCTAACATCTGCATCTAAATCTGACAGATTCTCTACTCCTGAGATAACATTGACCACTGTATAAGGAATGCTGTTCTGAGAGATGCAAAACAGACACTGCTACTTAGAGCAGCAACACATGATAGTGAATCATATTTTTATTTGTAATCTGTAATCAGAAAAGAAAAACACTCTCACAAAACTAACTACATCTTCTTTGCACACAGTAGTAACTGATTCTACAACAGAAGGCTGGAGCAGTTTTTGCTTAGGGGCAAGCTCACTAGACATTGACATGGGCAATGTTCTTCCTTTCTGGATGCATGGCATGCTGCCTCTTGACCAATAGAAAAAACACCACTTCCTCTCTCAGTGTATTGGTACGGTTTTGATACTACGTTTTACTGATAGCATTCCTTAAGATCTACCATTTATAATTTTCAGATTTTTTATTTCAGACATAAGAGTTCCTGGGCTCTCTCAGTGCTGCCAGCCACTTGTCAGGTGCTTATAATTATGTCTATGCTCCATGCTTCCTCATAGGACTGTACAAATTTATTTGTGTGAAGCCTATGTACTTGCTACATTTTACTTCCTGAGGAACTCCTCCACCAATTCTACATCAAAATGTAAAATAAAAAAGCTTTCAATGTTTTCCATTCCCCTTCTCTTTAATTCAATGGCCACTATGTCAGGCTGCAAAATAAGAATAATACCTTAAGTAACCCAGCAACTCCAGGGTTAAACTCCGGAATTTTGATATACTGAAGAAATAACGTACAAATTCTTTCCCTCAGTCCTTCCAAGTTGCATTCTTTCACCTCTCTTGACATAAGATCAATTTCCCTGTCAATTAATGCCACTATTTCCTGTGTTAATTTACATTCATGTTCCTGAAAAAAGAAAACCAGAAGAGAGAGAAAAAGGAAAATAAACTGCATAACAATAAAGAAGCAAACAAACAAAATCATTCAATGAGACATGAAAACAAACTGTGGATTCTATGCCCATTACCATTCATACCTCTATATATTCATGTAGGAACATGTTCACTGAACAATTCATTAGTATCTCAGGGAAAAAATCTCCAATGAAACAACTATAGAACTACAAAAGTGAGAATGCTTACAGATTTTGTCTTAAAGGGCCTATATATGTATACCAAAGCTGTAAGGAACTGTAAGCCTGGAAGCACTAAAAGATACTTAGCAGAGGTACTAAAAAAGTGCAAAATTTTTAGTCCAAAGAAATATTTCCCTAGGAAGCTTCCTTTGGCTATAAGATTGGAAGTGTAATATGAATGGGTTTAAAAAATGCCATAAGAAAACCCAAAAAATCCACCACACAAAAGGCATGGGGAACTTTGACAGTATGCCTGAAAATTAGCCACTTCAATATTTCAAATGTTTGGCAGATTCTCCAGAGAGAGAGACATAAGAGATGAATGAGTGCAGTGATTTCTCAGCTAAAAGACAGTACTAATTCACTTGTTCACTATAGCAATATTGACTTGTATTAAGATGGGCAAGAGTTCATAAATTAGAATTGTTCTCAATGCCATAGTGACTTTAAATCAAATACTGGCACTAGTAAAACAAAGAGCAAGATGCTTGTTTGTTTTAATAAGACCAGGAAGCAGCATTCTTTTCTAGGCTGATATCAACATCATCCTGAAAGGACCGTGAAACTCATTCTTTTTTTATGTGAATAAATAAATAAAACCAATATGAAAGACTAAAAAAAAAATGCAACCACCTTCTAATTCATTTGGAACATTAGCAGCAAAACTGGAGGCAGTGAGTAAGGGGCAAAGAGAAGAAAAAAAAACAGTATTTGCTACCCATAAAACTGGTAATCCAAACCAATTGATAAATAAGATTCCAAACAGGTATTTCAAACAACTGAGAAAAAATAAATGGTAATCACCACATACATCCCTGCCACAGTTCTCATAAGGTTGATATTAAGTAATAAACTAAACTATGCACTAAAATTGTATAACGTATTAATATACAAAGAAGTATAAATTCTAAGACAATCTGAAGGCAAATAGGCACATGATAAAGTGAGTAAGAATTTAGAGTGTATCTGAATATAAATTACACTCACACACCAGGTTCTCTAGCTTCCAGGTCACCATCATGGCACTTGTCAGCCAGCAGCAGCATTGCTTATGTGTCACCAAAATTAAGTGACAGCATCTTTGGAAAGTACAGCTTCAAGCTAAACATAAATAGAAAACTAAACCTTACCTTCACTGTACATTTGAGTGCTAACAGCACAGATATTCTCTCATCTTTTGGTATGTCCTTTGTGTTAATGCTGTGGTAGATTTCAAGTAGTTCTTTGCCACGGAGCGAGTTCGGTGTATCCATTTCAGTAATTTTTCCATCAAATGCTTTCCACATCCTAGGTTGTGCACACTTCAGAAACAATTTGTAGAACTCTATTAAAATCTGACCACCAGCTGAACAATTGCATTATCTTACATCAAGTTTAATCAGAGCAAATAGGAACATTGTTAATGCTTGACTAATGCAAAAGGCTAATTCTATTGTCAATATGAAAACCTCTTCCACCAAAGCAAGCATTCAATTGCACACTTTATTTAAAGCTGCAGGTCATGGCAGTTTTGACTTACAGGATATTAAAAGCAAATAATATTCTCCTACAGGGATATGCTCTACTTCTTTAAAGTGAGTTTACTGACAGCAGTCTTAGAATACATTTGCTCTGTATTTCACTTTGCAGCCATAAATCCCTTCAAACTATCAGTAAAAATCAATAGGTCTGTTGACTGTGTAAAGATTGCAAATTTAAGACCTTAAAGTCTACTGCAGTAAAAAATACCTCCAGGGAACTGTTGTATTTATACTAGTTGCAGAGAAGGATAGAAGGAATACACTTTGTTAGAGCTAGAGCAAAGGTATATGTTTACAGTTCATCAGACACTTCACTTAGCTTCTTGTCTGCTAACTTAACCACATGCCATATGCCTTATGCTTCAATTATCTCTTTGCACATCTTTAAGTTTTATAGACAGTAAGAAGTTACATGATGTCACCTGCCCCACGAGGTCTGAAAAGTACAACCATTTTCTTCTTTTCAGAAGACTGGTTTTGGTTGCAAATCACACTGTTACATAAGGACACAGGTATGAAATTCCAATAGAAAAAGAATTTTCAAAAGCCTCTCCCCATCATTACTTAACTCCATTTCCTTTTCTTAATGAGGAGAGGTATTTGAAACCTCTTTCTGTGTATTAATTATTCTCTTTCCACTATACTTGGAACTTAAGTGTTCACTAACACTCACAAACTTCACCTTGCAGTCTCAATGTGACTAACAACAGCAACACTTCATAGAGCATTCACATGCTTAGTAGTTTGCTGGACATGACCCCAGCATTGACACAATCATTATTTTGATGAAATAGACTTGATATGGTGATAAGTAATAAAAATACCAAGAATATTAGATAGATAGAAGAGATATGATTAGTTATCACCACAATCAAACCAGACTTT
>VZTB01005683.1:873987-892334 GCA_013397245.1 Thryothorus ludovicianus | reverse complement strand
AAGCAGTAAGACAGAAAACAGTCATACCACAGCAATAAAGGTGGTAACAGTTCCACCAACACTTCAGATAAGCAATTTGTATTGCATTTCTCATTATGAACATTTTATCAAATCACATTTAGAGTATGGTTCCTTTGCATCAAAAATAAAAAGGAATGAAAAAAATTCTCTTTTGGACAAAACCACCATTTTTACTTCTGACCACTAAATACTCAAAATTTTAAAACAATACTAATAATAGAAAAAATTAGATAGCTAAAAACCTTTTTTGTTGCAGTATTTCTTTTCATAATCATGTCACATATTTTGAAAATAAACTATTACTTTTTTCCAATGGCTGGACATCTACCTAAAAATACAAGTTTTTTTGTATTTTACATTCATATACCATTGAATTTAATGCCATCTTAAATCATCTTTGTGAACAAAGGAATTCTCACTTTTTTTATAAACACTGAAAAACACCTTAAGTATCATCTCCAAGATTATACAAGAATGAAATCTCACGTTAAAGTTCTAATGGAATTAAGTTAGTGATTTAATAACTGAGTTCAACATCAGATTCAAACTCTTCTTTATACAGGAAAGCAGAATAAATGTTTTCTTTAAAGACATATGATGACCAGAGGCCTGTGCTCCTTTGGGAAATTAATGACAAATTTACTTCCTGAAGGGTAACACATTTCTATTATTATAGCTTATTATATTTATTGTTTATATTTTTTATATGTAACAGCCTTAACAATGCACTGTTCAACCTTCAATTGGTCTGACAGCTATGAAATTCTCAGCTTGGAAAAAAGAAATTTACTGAAGTGTATTGACGTGAACAACCATATAATTTAGGTATTTATAACATTAGCATTCACATGATTACCTGTTAAAAATCACAGAAGTTACTTTTTGTATTTTGCAGGTGTATTCTCTGTTCCTGTATGTTGGTATTTATTGTCAGCCTAATTACTAACCTTATGCAGAAAGCGCAGTATTGCTTTTTGTTGATTCTCCAAATTGGCATCAATTTTGTGCATCCCAATGCAAGCAATGAGCTCTGTCTCTTCTTCCAGAAGTGCACAAAGTGCTGCCTTTCTTTTAGCTCCAGTAAGAGTTCTGTTAATTCGCTCAGTCTCCTCCTGCATCCATACTGCAGATAAAATATTTGGGGTATTTTTAACAAGATGCTTTCCAGCAAAACTTCGGCTTTCATATTTAAGAAACAACATAATTGACTTTTCTTTCAATATTTACTAAAAGCCAGTTTCCTCTTTAGGGAATTGATGGTTATGGTTATTTTCAGTACATTCAAGATGGTCTAGAAATGAATGTAAATTATACAGATGTTCTGTGAGAGTACGTGTATGTACATCGATTCCAGACTGCCAATTTATACTCCAGACTCAAGGATGAGTAGAAGAAAAAGTAGCTCTATGTGAAAAAAAGATTTTGGCTCCTGTAGAAATACATGATGAAATGGCAGCATCTTACTGTGGTACCGCTAGTACTCAGTGCTGAGAATATTACTGCTTCTCCCTGCATTAATGAACAAAATTTAAAGAAGCTTGAAGTCCTCCAAAACCAAGATAAAACTTGACTGACAGTCACATTTAGCACTCCAGGTCTTACACTGAATATTGCAGTGGTATCACCTTGTGCCATCCAAGGCAGATGAATATACATTAATAACTCGACAGTCATTGCTGTACTCTCCCTTTCCTCTTCTACAACATAACCCTCCCTCCAAGTGGGTGAAAGTGTCCACAGAAGAAGCCACAGGATGGTCCTGACAGCAGCACATGGATCAGTACAGGCTGTGTAAGAATCTGACCCCTGACACTCGTGCTGCCAATACACAGGCTACATGGCTTTAGAGAAATCTGCTTGTAAAATTACACTGTGTTTACTGCCTTTGCATATCCTGTAACAATTCCAGGCATCTCTGAAGAGCCTGATCCAGTTCAAATACCTCTGGAGTTTTGTAGGGAATTTTGTAAGACCCAAAACTTCAACATTCCTGAATAATAGCTCCAAGTGTTGTTATCATCCCAGAACAGTTACGCAAAAGCAAAACCCAGCATAAAAGAAAACCATCCAATATGTGATACACTGAAAAAGCCTGCAACATCCTGGATCAGGTAAGATTAGAGGCAGGAGGAGGAAAAGGATGAAGGCTTATTTTCTGCCTGTGGCTTCTTATCTACAATACCTTATGTTTTCCATTTTTAAATATTTCAATTCATTTCCTTAAGGCTCTCCAAGCCGTAATGACAGCTGTCTGACAAGTTCTGAGAACCCAAAGATACATATTTTTAATAAAGTCAATTCAGCAAACAATAGCATTATATAGAATTAATTTCATGAAGCTTTATATGCCTGAAGGGGGCAGCAACTTCTAAGGTGGAGCTAATAAATACAGTAAGCAATTTTATACTTTCAGAAATTAAGGAACTGTCACTCACCATGGATACTCACCTCTTAATTCCCCATTTACATGTAACCAAGTTAAAACACTCCTCTTAGATTATCTATTCTATAGGCAGAGATTTTACTCATAACAATTTTTATTAAAGTGTTTATAAAGTAAAATAGTTCATACTTTTCTAAGAAATAATAAATGCCTATGCAGACATGCTGAATATATAAATAGATCTCACTTGCACTATATAGTCAACAGGCAAGCTTTTGTCCCACCAGGAATTGCTTGTACTGGCTGACCCTGCAATAGCAGCCCTGTTGTGATTGCAGCAATAACCTTCACAGATCCCTGGAGGACAATAGTCTCATTCTATTACTGTCACAATGATTTAGCTGGTGTAAACTGTTGGCACTATAAGAATGCAAAATTGTTTCAGAAAAAAAACTTCCTAGAATCATTAAGCTCTATTACAATGAAGAGCATGACTGCAAATCTCCACGTAGAGAAGCAACTAGTCAACACCAGTTAACAAAAACTAATCAGTGAGATCGATACCAGACCATAACTTTTAACAAAATATTAGAAAAACATTTCAAATACTGGAATTTGTTCTGTTCTGAAGTGGCATATGTTTTTTTCAGGTTGCCTAGATATGAAATTCCTGAACATGCCTGGCTGAAAGTTTTATTATTTGTGAATCCAAAGTCATTAAATTAAGCAAGAGACACTTGCATAATCGTAAGTTTCAAATCTAAAAATATCATGAAGATAACTTTAACTGAACTTGGTTGCTTCTACTGCAAGTAAGACTTTTCACACTTAAAAAAAAAAAGGTGGATCATACATCTGATAGCACACTAGTCTGGAAGCACCTTCTCGAAGAAAATATTGCAGAAAATCAGATGCCAAACAGTAGGATTTCTCATAAGTGGCAAAGAAAATAGTACTATTTGAGTATCTTGGCTTTGGATTGCTTAGTGAGATACACCTTTAAAAGGGCTTGACTCTTGAGAAGTGAAAAGCAAACTATCTACAAAGAAAAAGAGGAGGGGTAGACAACTCCAAACAAACCACAAATCTCATGAAGATATGATTCCAACAACTGCAAAGTTCATAAAAAGCAGTAATTTTTACATTTGTCACGAACAGCGATATTTATAAATCATTTATTAATTCAGAAAAAGCAATTAGTTCAATGCCACACAAAGTATGACAGCATTAAGGGATTAGTGTATAAATTGGGAACTCTTGAATCGTGATCCTGAGCTCTATGAATAACACATGCCACCAAATTTATGCTTAGTTTACCACTGAAGAAAGAGCAGAGCTGGTTTAAGGTAGGGCAGGTGGCTTTGCAATGAAGTAGGTAATCCACTAGGTGAGTTCTGCTACAGGGACAACAATAGCCAAACTGTCAAAGAGCTAGGCCATAAAGCACTAAGAGTTGTTACAAGTCACAGTACAAATCTCTGGCTTTAAAAGAGACACTATAAAAAGCCAAAATTTGTCTTGCTGTTTCATTTTATGCATGAACAAGTACACAGATTTCAACTGTTTTTATTTTTCCAAAGTACATATAAGTTTTTTGTTCAATTTGCACCATTAGTTTTTTGTAAGATTTTCAGTCAATTATCTGCAGTATTCACATTATTTTTCTGGAAAAGTTTAGAGGCACTTGCCTGTATTAGACATCATTTACTCCAAGAACAGGAAACATATGACTTTTAGAATGTCTTGGAGAACTCCTAAGAGATTTTTTTAAATTTTGAAAACAGAGTTTTGTGAAACATGGAATGAACTAGAAAGGAGGAAAAAGCATCAGTAGAGGACAACTAAGACAAATGGAATAACTTCTGTCATCTGTAAAAAAATTTAATCCATTATAAAAAAGTCTAGAGCAAATGAATTATGGATCTTAACACCAATTCCTTCACAGAATTGTTTTCAGCATCTTAAATGTAGTGTGAAAGACAAAGTAACTCTGATCTAAAAAAACCCCTTTTTGTTCTTCTAGCTGATTTTAACTTTAGACATAAATAAAAAATATTAATAAAACTGCAAAATAGCACTATTCTACAAGTCAGTTATTTCTGAAAAAGGTGTACTGGTTTTGGCTGTGATGGAGTTAATTTTTAGTTATAGTAGCTTGTAAGGCACTGGCTTTTGATAACACAGGGATGTTTAGTTATTGCTGAACAGTGCTTATAGAACATGAAGGCCTTCTTTCTGTTTCTAGTAATACATGAAAGTAAAATAATTATTTAAAAATGAAACAAATTCCACTTTAAAGCAGAAAAAAATAACGGAATTATCTATAAAAACATATAAAAAAATTAAGTTTGTTTTAAACAAACTGTACTTTTTTTAAGGATACTATTTTGCTTTAAGGACATCTCTTTAAGGAAACTTACATTCCAATTCATGGTACAGTAACTCAAAGTCTTCTTTTGTTTTAGGGTTCAGTTTTTTCTCATATTCTCTTCTCAATTTTTCTTCTTTCTCCCTTTTTTTCCGTAATTCTTCTTGTGCCTCCCATGCCAGCCTTAACCACTTTTGTTCCCTCAGATTTTGTACTAAATTTATAGCATGCCAACGACGGAAATATTTCTGTAATACTATTACCTACATGTGATACAATACCAAAGAATCATTAATTAAAAACAAAACAACACAGTATTTTCTAGTATAGTATTTTTTTTCTTAACTGTTCTTTTCTCCAGCTCCCTAACTACATTTTCTAAGATTTTTCTTGTACTGAAACTAATTTAAATGTTACAAAATCAGTCCTGTACTATTAGTTTAAGAAGTAGTATGACTACTCAGTTAGGTAACGGCAGGAAATTAACCAGTGAGTACAGTGGATAAAATAGGTTCAAATAATCAAATCAAAATATAAACTACATTTAAAGATCCATTTTTCTTTTTCAAATCTCCCCTTAAAAATATCTTTTGCCATGTACTGTTTTTATTCTGTTCCTTAACTTACTACCAGTTTACAGAGTGGAAAAGTAGACACATTTGCAAAATTTATTTTAAGATTCAAGTTACTAAATCAACACATACACACAAAATCAACTGCATTTTATTTGTGAACAAGTAATGAAAGTGAAATTACTAATGCTGTTATGACAGAAATGAAAAAAGAAAATTAAATCATAAACCTTCCCAAGCTGTGGGTATTGAGGACTGGGGAAATATTTACAATATGTTAAGGGAGGATTCTGTCCAAGACTCATCTTCTGCTGGCTGAGTTAGCACTTGTACTACAAGCAGTTTAGTCAGATCAATATCATAAGATACTAAGCATTGCTCAGCATCGAAAGCTATCAAGCACAAAATCAAACTAATACACTGTCTCTGGTAATATCTTAATCTAAAACTTCTCTTGAATCTATCTTCAAATAGTATTTCAGTATGGACCTATAACTGCACTGTGCAAATCCATCAATGTGAAGCAACACCAAGCTGACGTCTCTCTACTGTGCATTATAAATAACCTATAGATACACTACAGATTTCAATAAGTGTCACTAAAGACCACAGTAAAGCACCTTGGTAGTCCTGAGGAAATTGCTCCCTCCTTGGGTTCCACTTCTACAAGACGCTCATGGCCGTCAGCTAAAGCTGGCCAATTTAAGAAGTTCTTACAGGAAAACTTCTACCCAGAAAGTTTCAAAGATCTTGCTAACCATGTCAATACAATTATTCTGCTTGGACCCTTGGGGAATCAGCTGTTTCTCCATTCACTTGATTCAGACTGTCTATTTTCAGCAATCAAATTAATAACTAGAGCACTTACAAAGCAGTGCCTCACCTAATACAGTTTGGGGCATGCTTGAGTTAGATGTGCAGTCATGGAATACTTAGTTTCCAAAACGCAGTGTGGAATGCCTAAATGGCAACATCTGCACAATGAATATGCAGAATCTGTAATCTGAATTGCCTTCATGATCCATTGCCAGTGTTTGAACAGCCCATTTCTACCTTAGTGTCAAAGCAGGGAGCTTGAACAGAATCCAAAACGGATCATTTTGCCCAAGGTAACCTTCTACATCTGATAAAAACCCCAACCAAATGGACAACACAAAACTCAAAAGCTGAATGCAGATCTCCTAAATCCTAACCAAACACTCCATCTATTTCAGGCCATATGTTAAGCATGTAGCTTAGATTCTTCCAAAGAAGATCATGAGAATGTTGTAGGAACAGGCTTGTTTTAATCCTTAATGCTCTGCACGGAAACTTAGCTGTCACTGGGAGACAGAAAACAATAATTTCAGAATTCTTAATATTTAAGAGATTGCAAGGTATCGAACATCACTAAAACCACAGAGCAAACACACACTTCCCCTGTATCTGAAAGATGACAAAGGATGAGCATAAGACATTTTACAGTTCACTTTTAAATTCAGTCTTTGAACACTCTGAACACTCATTAAATATTCAGATAACCTTCACAAAATGTTATTGTACAGATAGCTTCTAACAGATAAGGACTTACTGCTTCAAGTCTACGTTTATGGTATTCCTCTGCTGTAAAATACTTTCCAGGAGTTATTAGTTTGTCAGTCATGTTTGATACATAAAGGCCAGTTTTAGTCATCTGTGTTGATGTTGTATTTCTTGTTTGTTGTCGCATATTTTTTTCCACAACTGTCTGGGGGAAAAAATCCATGTCTGATTTGAAGAAAATACAGAGATTTTTTTTTTTCTTGTTACATTAAGTGGTAAAATTAGCTATTTGCAATAAAAATTACAAGACTAATGATATTTATCCACTAAATACTTTCATTTGCACATTTATCTTGGATTTACTTCCTCTTTCCTTGCAGAAATGATGTCAGCTTTCTATTCCATTTGGCAAAAACAACATTCTAAAAAGACATTACAAAGCCTTTACCTGTATTTCCTTAGAAAATAACTGAATTCCTTTGTCTGGTCGTTTTTTGGGTTTTGTTTGTGAACCTGCATTATGAAATTCCACTCCTGTTGACACGTTCCTAAATCCACCCAGAAAAGGTTTGTTATAGGTAGGTCTTTCAATTTTTACAACTACTTCTTGAAATGAATCCGAACCTGTTAAAATGGAAGTTCCCAGATATAAATATCATTTCTCTCGATAGCACATTTAGATTAGACAATAATTACATCTGTATTGATAAACGTGCAAATCCAGCATTTACCTGTTTTTACTCTGTTTGTACAAACCTGTTTGTACTCTGACAGTTATGACATCAGGCATGTGGTAATCCTGTTGAACGACTTCTCCAGGAAAATGTTCCTGATTCTCAGATTGGACAGTTTCATCAAAATTAGGCCCAGTCTTCCTAAGTGTTTCATTATCCCCAATCATTCTTGCTAAAAACAAAACAAAAATTTATTCCTGAGAAGCTTCTCAAAACAACCAACCAACTCTTTCAAGTTTACCACAGGATGATTTTATTATAACACTGCAACACAGCATAATCATAGTTTTTTCAGCTGGAAAGACAATCTATTTGAAACCTGAAATAGTATTATCATACAATTTTAAAGGTGATATCTAATGTAACACTGTCACCACATAAAGACATTTCTAGCCAGCAACTCAGAATGAGTGCAGATAAACCCAGCCAAGAGGACAGTAGTCAGGAATTGTTATTCACTGTGCTCAGGTGCTGAACAGGATATGCTTCATTCTGCTCTGAATACCTAAGAAAATGGTGTCTTGTATTGGGAGGAGGAAATGACTGAAGACAGTCAGAACACTGAGGAACAGGTGTAGGAAATGATGGAACATTTGGGGGACTGCAGGAGAAAGACAAGGATAAAGAAAGGTAAGTTACAGGGGAATCTAAGAAAGGTAAAATACTAAGATGATTTCTATACTACCAGCTAAATTGTTAATATAAATGCACAAACAAATTATGTATACCTACTCATATACATTACTGGAAATAAGGATAATTCTATAAAATGCCATCTAGAATTGACTACTATGGTTTGAGATAAAGAATATATTTCTTACCTTTGGAGTATGCTTCACATGAGAATTTAAAAAGTTATTGCAGGACCAAATCCCAGCAAGCATAAACAGAATGAGGGTGTGTTGGGGTACAGGAAGCTATACCCAAATTGAAGAAAAAAATATCTCCTTAAACCATTACTGCCCATCATTTTAACTTCTTTACCTGTCTCTGTCCCATTTACTGTATTTTCTGGTAGTATTGAATTTTGAGAAGGAGACTGCTGGTCTGAACCCTCCTCTGACTGTGAGGTGCCTGCAGGTTCTGGAAGAGGTTTCTCTGCTAAGTCCCCAGCCTCTCCAACTGCTTTTCCTTGTGAGGATTCAGATGATTGCTCTGCACCTGACCCTTCTGATGTAACAGCTTCAAAGCCATCTGATGCATCTTCCATTTCTTAAAGCATCGGTTGCCTGCTTTTAACTTTTCTGCAAGAATAATTACAGGCTCTATTATAAATTGTATATGGGCATATTTCTACTATCAGAATTATGGGTAACTTTTCCTGTATCTATTTCCAAAAGACCTACTGAGAACAGCATGAGATCTTTGCTTCCACCAAACACAAAGCCCTTTTGGCTGGTGTTTACCAAGCGTAACAGTCCAAGGCAGGTAGCCGGCACAGTTCTTTTCATCTCTCGTTCTCTGCCTATAGAACACGATGCTCCAAGGGGTCATTACCCAGAGACAGCACACCTTTACGGTTTTCCGAGCTGCCACCGAAATGAAATGGGCTGGAAGAGTCCAAAGCCCGTATTCCTCAACATAAAACCACAACCAGAGCCGCAGGACCCGGGAGGCAGCTCCCGGCGGGGGCCCGGGGATGCCGGCGCGGGCGGCCCCTGGCACTGCGCGCACCGGGGCGGGCTGCGGCCGCCGGGCTCACGGGGGTCCCCGCACCCTCCCGGCCCCGATCCCGCTCCCGGCCCCGGTCCCGGCCCCGCGGCACCTCCCGGCCCCGCGGCGCTCCGGGCAGGCGCTGCTCGCCCCGGCGGCGGCGCGGTAGCCACGGCAACCGGCCCGGGCGGCCGGAGCAGGAGCGTGCGCACTGGGGAGCGGGGCAGGGCCGGCTGAGGGAGCGCCGGGGACGAGAAGGGCCCGGAAGAGGGGAAAAGGGAAGCGAAAGGACGAGCAGCTCCCGGTGCCCCCAGCCCACAGCACCCGCAGGAACCCGCGCTGGCGGCCCGGAGCGGCGGGGCACACCCGCAGTGGCCGTGCCTACGCTGTGACCCTGGGCAGGGCGGTGATGAGCTCCTACCAGCCCACAGCGGCTCTAATATATGACAGCACCGTTTTTCCATTTATCCTTATGCTGTAGATTGTAGCAGAAGGTGTACTAAAGCCCCAGAACTGTTGGATAGCGAGGTGTTGTGTGTGAGTGTCGGCAGCCTTCGTGCTGCACACCGTCCCCCGAGCCGTGCGGCTCTGCCTGCCCGTGACATGATAGTGCTGTTCTCCCTGGTGTGACCACTGAGAGGGTGTTAAATGGAAATTAGACATGTAAATCAGAATAAAAACCGTATGAAATTGAATTTCCTGGTGTTCGAGATGCCGTTTCTGACACAACTCCTGCAAATGTTTCAGTGTGCTACAAGAAAACTGAGGGGACAGTCACATCACACAACTTTCCGATATGAAATAGACAATTCTGTGTTGAAATTCCAGGAGAATCCTGAAAAAAGCATTTCAGAAGGCATTGGATTTCAATGGCTACTCGATCATTGTATGCCATGATCAGTGTTACCATGTTTCCCAAGACATCGTTTGGCGCTTGAACGTGTGCCTGCTTCCCATCAAAAGGACAGAAATTTCCTATTACCCCTGCTAATGCTGTTTTTACTAAAACCTTGTTTGAACTCCCAGAATAGGATCACCATTAATCATATAGAAAGATACTGTCACTTGTGTCACTTTGTCACTGTTACATAGTCAATTAAACATTCAAACTCACTTTCAAGGTGCGGTAATTTTTCAATTCTTTTTCCTAATGAAATAGTATATAAGCTTTGAATATTAAAATAATAATAATAAAAAGCAGCTTTCACTCATCGTCTGTTGGCTTTGGTTTCAGGTTCAGAACACAGCCACTCAGGGTAGGTTAAACAGCACGGATGGCAGGTTAGGAATGACAAAAACCGCAGCACTTGCTCTGCTTTGGTGATGGGAATGTTGTTTTCCTGGTGTAACTGTCTCTGTTTCCTGCTGTAACTGTTTTCCTGTCTCTACTAGGCCCCATCCTTGCAGATAAACTACTTTTTTACTCACATGATTTCAATCAGATGATCTGAAAGTGTTTTAAAGATCTAAAATTTGTTAACTCTAAAGCTTATAGGGATTTACCATATTTAAACAGATTATAAAATTCTTTGCATCATCATGTTTCCAACAATTAAAGGAAAAAAAAATAAAATCATTAGTTAGCCTTCAAATTATATCTTGCTAGCATATTGCTCTTAGGACCTGTATGGAGGATACTGATGTGCATTTGTGAAAGGGAGAATATGAGAGTATGCTTTTATCTGTGAAACTCAGTTTTAAAAGGCCATATATCAAATTTCAGCAGCAGCAGTAGGCCATGAAAAAAATTTCTCCCCTGGAGCACAGTTAATGAGCTTATAGGAGAGTTGTTTTAAATCACATGACAAATACATCTTTAGAAGCAGAGAAAATAAGTGAACAAGAAGAGAATTCATTAAATGTCTCAGTTACAGAAGAGTAGAAAGTATCCCAATAGTTGCTATCATATTCTGGCAACTTTCCCCCCACCTCTAGTATTTCATGCCACAATCATATATACTAGATTTTGAGGGGTTTTTATAGTTTATTTTATTTTGATTTCTCTCAGGTCAGCTCAATACCTATTACCAAAATCCATTAATTTTCATTAATCATGTGACAGCATTAGCCTTAATTCAAGTCTGTAATCCCTTAATATTTCTCATGTGAAAATTTTGTTAACTTTTGCAAAATCCTCTTCTGGAATGCCATCTAGTGGTTTTACTTAGGAAAAGACCAGCTTCTACCCTTGGTCAAGACTGAAAAATCCTTCAAAACCAAACAATGAAACTAGTTAGTTTTCACTTTTTAAATTTTCAAAATCTAAAAATTTCTGTAATTATAGTAATAATAGTTGGGGGAAAAAAAAACAGTGCTAAAGAATGCAGTGAAAATAGTTTCTGGAGTGAATACTGTGGGAATACTGTTTTTCTCTTCTATTGATCTAACCTCCAATACCATTACATATGATATAAATTTGTAATTAATCATTTATAATAATGATGTCACAAGTAAACTTATAAGCCTTAAAACTATGAAAAAACATCTATGACCGTGTTGTGTAATGTAAGTAGCGCATATATAAATGCTTATTAAACTGCAGATTTTGTGATATAGCTATATTCCTGTCTTTAAACTTGCAGGAAAGGTTTTGAAAAAAACATCAGTAAAAGCAAACCTGCACAGTACCCTTAGATCTAGTTTGGATATTTTTACTGGGATTTATAAAGTCAAATCTCTAAACGAAAGCTTTCAAAAGAATCACAGAATATCCTGAGTTCCCAGATCACAGAATATTCTGAGTTGGAAGGGACCATCAAGTTCAACTCTTAAATGAATGGCCCATCCAGGGACTGAACCCACACCCTGGTGTGATTACCCCATGTGTTAACCAGCTGAGGTAATCTCAGTGTGCAACCACCCTCTGGCTGAAAAGCATTTCCTAATGGCAAACCTAGAGCCCTTGTGATACAGCTTCATGCTGTCCCCTGGGGTCCTGTCACTCCAGAGATGAGTCCCTGCTCTTCCATTTCCCCTGTGAGAATGTTGAAGACCACAGTGAAGTCTCCCCTCAGTGTCTGCTGCAGAATGAACAGGCAACTGACCTCAGCCATTCCTCATATGGCTGCCCCTCCAGGCCCTTCACCATGTTCCTCATCCTCCTTTGGACACTCTCTAAAAGCTCTTTATCTTTCTTGCGGCACTCAGAACTGCCCCCAGCTCAGAGCAGAGCAGGACAATCCCCTCCCTTGCCCAGCTGCTGATGCTGTGCCTGAGGCACCTCTGGACAGGGTTGTCCCTCCTGGCTGCCAGGGCCCTGCTGGCTCTCATTCATCTTGCCACTCACCAGGACCCCAGGTCCCTTTCTGCAGTGCTGCTTTCCAGGGTGTCATTCCTCAGTCTGTCTGTACAGCCGGGGGTGCCCCATCCCAGGTGCAGAACCCAGCATTCATCTCTCTTTAGCATCCCTGTAATCTGTTGAGGTCTCTCCACAAGGCCTCTCTGCCTTCGAGGGAGCCAACAGCAATGTCATCAGCAAATTTACTGAGTGTCCCTTCCTGTCCTGCATCTAAGTCATAAATGAAGATGCTGAAGAGCACTGGGCCTAGGGTGGAGCCCTGTGGGACCCAACTGGTGACCCAGCCTGATGTCACCTGTTTACTGCAACTCTCCACTCAAGATGTGAATCAATGATACACCAATAGAAGTCTACACAAAGACTTTGTAAGATCCCAAAACTAAGGTTTGTGCCACAGCTGTTATGCCAAGTATGGTAACCTGCCTGTTAACAAGAAACCTGCTGCTGCCATCACTTTGATGCACTCTTCTTTCTCCCCCTCACCTCCCCAATCTTCCCAGTAACTCCCACAAGCCAGAAACTGTGTTTAGCTAAGTGGGCAGCAAGGTCACCCAGTTCAGCACAGGGATTCTAAACCTAAAAAACTATTCTTTTGGGGGAGCATTAGATCCCTCATTGCAGTATCTGCACAGCCAGAGGGTAACAAAAATATACAACCAAAGGTGGAACAAAATCATTACTTTTCTACAACTTGGATTTTGATTTCAAGTGGCCTGTTATGTCTGTGTTTTTAACATACAAATGTAGACTATAAAAATAACTCAGCATAAGGCACAAATACCCTGTTAATATAAAATACAAAAAAATTAAATAAATGAAATAGTAGGAATGCCAGAAAGAATTTTCTTAAAACCATTTTTGCAAGAAATTGGCGGCAGTCTTTAGATTGCTAAATAAAAGTGGACAAAATATATTTTAATGAAGTGATTATCTTTAATTTAAAGACAACTGTCAGTAACAATAGATTAATATTAATTTATTTTTTTTTTTACTTTCAAGAGGTTACATAATCTTGAAAATTATATTGGCCATCTCCACTGGTCAGAAGGAGGTTCTTCAACTAGAGGCTCCCATGGTTTCCACTGTACCATTTTTCTTGCCAGGGACAGCTCATTTTCAGCCTGTTAATGAACATCATACACAAAGTCTTAAATTCTATACAGTTGCCAAAATATTAAATTACCTCTATTTCAGTTAATTACCTCAGTGATGTCACTATCTATCATGATCACAGATTTACACAAATTTCACCTATAAATATCAAAGGAACTGTACATTTTTGGTTTTGTTTTTTTTTTTTAAAAAAAGAATCACATCACCCCCAAATACCCAAACAGACATTCTGTTCAGTGAGAAATTCCTAATGACAATTTCATAATATTTTCCTCTTGGTTTGGATTATCCCCAATATTACTGAATCCTCTTCTGCCCTTTTTACTAATTTAGACTCTGTAAGAAGCAATGTAGGTGTACATGCATACCTGTAAGCATAATGCAAGAAGTTGTTAATTTGTGAGGTTTTAGCAAGGCCATCCCATCATTACATGACAATTTGTTTTCAGGGGGTTTTTTTCTGTTTGACTGTTTTACAGCAAAGGAAGATACACAAAACTTCCAATTTTCTGAAGAAAAGCTCAGCCAAAGAAGCACTAACAAGCACTGCTACATTTGTACTTCATCTCAAATTTCCCCTCTTTACCTGTACAATGACTTCTTCTATCTGACCACAATTCAGTTTGTCCTGTAGTTTTTGCACATCAGTCTCCTGTGTGTTCAAATACATGCAGTAAAATGTTTTAGTGAGAAGTAGAAAGCCCATAATAAGCATGAAAACGATAATTTGACAAGATCACACTCCAGTGTTTCTCAGAACTACTATCAAATTAACTGGCTTGTATCATTGTACATTATCAAAGAAATCTCACACTCATTTGTTACTGAAAAGCAAACATCAACCCCTCAATGATAAATACAAAGAATGAATGCTATTTAATGAATCCAAAGAAATATTAGCAGATAAGGGCTTCAGTTTTCGTCTTGAAGAAAAGTCCGATTCTTAGATTTTTACAGAATTATATGCAAGCCTTCAATTATCACCTTCAATATACAATACAATACCATAGTTTAATACAACAAAAAGTGGTTTTAAATACTGAAGGCAAGGATTGTGCTGAGATACTACACTAGCAAGAGCATTTACATTTTTCTGTGCAAGTGTGTTTCTATGAATCTTTGAAAAAAAAATTATGTTTGCTTCTAATTTTCACAGAACATCAGCAGTAAATTAACAATTCCATTTCACATACAATCAAAATATTCCAGTCAATAACAAAAATAAACCTCAATATTTCAATTGTTTCTGAACTGATACCTGAAAGTTACATGTGCACCCGAGAAACAGCCAGACCCTCCAAAAATGACTTTTATAATCCAAAATGTTTTCATGTGCAGCATTAATGAAATAGCACTGTTCTTACCTTTTTCACCAAATCAAACCTCTCGTTTACAATCTGCTCGGTGTATTTCCTGTAAGCTGCATCTTTGGGAATGTTTTGCAGGACACCAAGGATTTTTGTGTACAGTATTCGCAGGCGCTGAAGTGATCACAAGGCACGGTTAAAATACACAACTACAATTATTAAACTTCTTGTCCTACTAAACCTACTAAGTTACTATCTATACACAAAATAAGGTGTTCAATCCAGAAGTGTAAGGTTAACTAATAATTAAGTCTGAGCCACTGAACTCCATCTTGGGTAAAACAGGGATTTATGAGGACTGAAAAATTGCCGCTGTCACATTCCTCAAAGAAAACAAAAAGGAAAAAGCAAAGACAGCTTCAACCTGAACATACTTGATGCGAAATGAAAAAAAACAGTTAAGGTTGTAAAGTGCTATTAATTTTTTTTTTCAAATTTTTTTTCCAAAAAAGAGGCAAATTCACGTCTAGCTCATCAGATACTGAAATTTTGCCTGAGGAGGATACAAAGTGATTATAACAGAGGGTTTTTTTTGCCGCTTTTCTTCATGCTAGTGCAAAGTTCAGAGTAACAAATAGATTTAAATTACACCTGAAACTTCTATTGCTTTAAATGCTGGGATAAAGGACACATTGTAGTGAATACTTGTACTTGGTAATTGTATCTACCTGACAATGAATGGATGTCCTATATGAACAATATGAAACAGAAGCAGAATACTAAAAGTACAAGGAAGAAACAACAGGAAACAAAAAGAAGATTGGCAAAGAATCTGAACTTCAAGTAAAACATTGTCCAGTACTTCACTTTAAGTTGGTGAAAAAACTAAAATGCAGTAAGTTCACCCAGAAGTTGTCTGACAAGGCTGTAGATTGATCTAGGATAATTTCTACCAAACATGATTTTTTCAAGGGTTCTTTTTGAAAGCATTCTTAAGTATTAGAGCCAAAAGCATTTTTGGAATAGAATTATTGTATAATAAGAAATTTCAAAGTGGAGAACTTAAAAAAATTACTGAAGTTCTATCAAAACTAATGCCTCCTGAATAGGCATGATGTGACACATACACACCACTGAGCTTGAGGAGGTAAAAAGAAAGCCACACATTGCTATGAGAGCCACCTAATGCAGTTTCTGAGCACCACTGAAGTATTCCAGCCTCAGCAGTGCTTGCCTTCACAGGGCCTTGGCGAGGCTCTGCACCACATGATTAGTCTCTATCATCTAAGACTAGGCTATCCCTTTAGCATAAATTATTTCAATACTTGGGTACACAGCAAAGCAGCAAAAATCTTTTTGCCTGTGAAGCAGGAATTGTATTTATGAAGAACTGAATTTAAAGAGTTCTTTTGTTTTGGCATTACTGATGAAAGAAATCAAATAATGGTTCATAAAGATACTTACACTAGAGAGGTTCTTGAAATCAGTGCATGCCACAAAAAGTACCCGTGGAAAATAACTTCCAATGACATGCATTAAAGCTTTATCACAATGGAAAATTTTAATTGTTTTACTGAGCTAGCACCAGATTAACATACACTGCATACCTACACATGCAAACACAAGATCTCACTGGGTTTCCATCACTATAGAACGTGTGACATACCTCATGAGGGTTCTCAGCTACAGCCAATCCTACAAGTCCAGTGGTCTGCAGAGAGAGCATAAAAATACTTAACACAGCTAAACATCCATTTCCACACTAATTATTTTGTTTTGACTCAATATACACCTGACAGGGAACATTCCATGACACCAGCCCTGCCTCTTGCCATATGCCCGTTATCCCAGAGTTCCAGTGCTCCAAGAGGGAGCAGCTCACCTTACCAGAATCAGAAAATATACTGAGTTAGAAGGAACTCACAAGGATCATCCAGTCCAATTCCTGTCCCGCACAGCACCATCCCAAACAGTCACACCCTGTTCCTGAGAGCACTGTCCAAATGCTTCTTGTCAGGCTGGTGCTGTGACCACTGCCCTGGGCAGCCTGTTCAGTGCCCACCCACCCTCTGGATGGAGAACTTGTTCTAATATCCAAACTAAACCTCCCTGACACAACTTCAGGCTGTTCCCTCACGTCCTGCTGCAGATCCTCACAAAGAGATCAGTGTCTGCCCCTTTTCTCCCCTCATGAGAAAGCTTAACTGCAATGAGGTTTCCCGTCAGCCTCCTCTTCCCCAGGCCGAACACACCAATATCTCAGCCGCTCCTCATAGGGCTTCCCCTACAGGCCCTTCACCATCTTCGTTTTCCTCCTTTGGATGCTCTCTAAGCACAGCATCTTTCTCCGATGGCGGCGACTAAAATCGTACACAACACTCAAGGTGAAGCTGCCTCAGTGCAGAGCAGGGCGGGACAATCTCCTCCTTCGACCGGCTGCCGATGCCGTGCCTGATGCGCACCAAGCAGCTGCTGGCGCAGCTCCGGTGCCCCCGGCCCCAGCCGCCCTCACCGCGGGCCCGCCGCCCCCGGCTGCCCGGGAGGTGACCGGGGCCCTGCGCTGCCCTCGGCCTATTCCCTCGCAGGGTGCCGGCTCGCTGTCACCCCGCGGCCCAGGCACTCCTTGCCCTCCCCCCAGACAGGACGGGCCCTGGCAGGAGCAGGACGCGCCCCGAGCCCGCGGCTCCCCCTCACCTTGCGGAGCGCCCCCGCCATGGCCGCGCTCGCGGCGCCCGCAGAGGACGCAGCGGAGGGCGCGCGGCTGCGCATGCGCGGCAGCGGCGGGGCGGCCCCGTGCGCGTGCGCCGTGAGGGGAGAAAGGGCGCGAAACGGAGAGAATAAAAAGCAGAGAGCTTAACTGAGGGCCTCGAGATAGAGACCGTGGGACACGAGGGCAGTGAAAAGACAGTTTAAATTGTTGGTAAAGCTGGACGTGATGTTTGTTTGAAGATCCAGCTGTCCCTCTGTTAAGTCTTGTGCTTAGTTGCTAACTTAAAGGCTGAGTTTTGCGTTGTAATACTTCATAATACTTATGTTGTAAGTTTGTAGCCTATTCTGGACAGTTTTTTCTTTGGAAATCCATTGCCCTGCTCTTCAGCTCTTCTTTTCCCTAATTGGTAAGCAAACCCCACAAACTGAGTTTCAGAATATCTTTGAGTTCTCCCTGGAAGCCAGTCCTTTGATAAAACATGCACTTCCACCAATCTGCAACTGAAGTGAGATGTTAATTTTGAGGAATTAAGAATTTTAAAAAGTTAAGATTGCAATTAGAATAGATGCTGTGTTAGCCAAAAAAAGACAAATACGCTTTACCCAACGGAAGCCAAATCTCAGATAAGATACCCAAGGTCTAATAACTCATTACTTGTCAATTTTAT
>VZTB01005683.1:781188-873618 GCA_013397245.1 Thryothorus ludovicianus | reverse complement strand
AAATAAACATACCCTTTCTAACTCCAAACTGTTAGAGAGTCTTTGTCCATTAATAGATGGACATTGATATTAGATCAATGTTCATATTTCTTTAATTCAAAGCCAAAGTGGTTAATACAATTTATATCAGTATTATTATTATACAGTTATATCTATACTTATATATATAATTATATATATACATATACAATATACAGTTTATATCAGTATATTATACCAGGATTTGAGTTTCTCCATGGCTGGGTTCTTTGCAATTGCATCAGAAAGAGCTGGAGTTTCTTTCCAAGGTACTGAAATTCTTTCTCTTTCCAAAATACCAGTCTTTAAAAGTCTCTGCCTTTTTTTTTTAATTGGATCAGCCCTGTATTTTCCCCTTCTCTCTGGTGCTTTTAACACAGTTAGCATCATTCCAACAGAAGTTTTGAGTGACTCTTCAGACAGCCTAAGCAGGTAGGAGCCCTTGCCACATCCTAACAAAGGGTGAAAAACAGTAGGCCTTGTTGATGAGAATGTTTGTGAAATCAATCTCAAAGTGGTACTGTGGGAAATTCTCTAAACTGGTCAAATCCTGTTTCAATACGTGGTTTAGTTTAAAATATAACAAAGCTGAAACCTACAAAGTATTACCAGTGTGCAGTCAATAAGTACCTGACTTTGAAAACAAACAAACAAAAAACCCAAACCACCCAGGTGGCATTTCACAGTTTGTTATCTGTTTTACACTGGGGATTCTGTTGGGACTATTATCCTGTGTGTTAATTTTCAGTAGGTAGGTAACCTAAGAAGGCCTTGCTATTGCTCTTTGTCCCATGTTTGTCTCACCAATGAGTTTACCTCAAGGTATTATATCTCAAATTGCCTTGTGGTTTGGTATCTAAACAAAAGTCTTATTTATTCTGCATGAACCATAATTGATGGATTTATATCTAGTCATTATATATGAGTGGAATCAGACTCTTCATGCACAATGCATAATGTTATTAAAAATATCTGAAAATCAAAACAATGCCATGTTTGTAATGTGGATATGTACTAATTCTGGTGGTGTCCTGTGTTACAGAAAGGAAATGAAAGAACTGAAAGTAAATAATTGCAACATTTGTGTTCTTTATGTGTATTATAAATACATGTTTTTATTTTTTAATTAGATAAGAATATATCTCTGTTCATATCATCTCATAGCCAGCATTAGAGCAGAATCTCAGCAGTTTCAGTCTCCTTCTATTATACTGGGGTTTTTTAGGGGTGTGCCACCTTTAGTTAGGTTGCATTGGCCAAAGAAGTTGAAGTGAATATTATTTATCATTAAATGTTTTTGTTGATCTCATGTTCAAAGATTGAAAGGCATGTAGTGCCTTAGCTAAGCTTACACTTTTATGGTTCTATAAATGCAAGTCAGTCAAAAGTCATGGAGGAATTCACTGTAAAATTTAATTTCATTAGAACAATTAAAGACAAGTTGGAAGTTTGGGTGCTTTCTTCAGTTTGTTGTGTGCCTTTATTGTCTGCTCATTATGGTAAAAATGGTAACTGATTGGTTAAACCCAGAACAACACAGAAGTTTTGAATCAGTGATGTTTCCAGCTTCTTCCTCACCCCATGCCTGGGTTTATCTTGTTGATCTTACTCTGGGGTTATTCTGTATTTTCATCACTGCTGTCTATGGTGCCATGCCTCCTGCTTCGTTGTCCAGCTTCAAGTTACTAAACTGGTTAAATAAGTACTGGAATTGTCTGTCATTAAATCTATAAAGCTTTCCATCATGTCAGCCTCAGAGGGAGAGATTAGTGTTTGGTTATGTCATATAGTGGGATCTGCAACTAGTTAAAGGCTAGACCTTCTCAAATTTGTTGTGATTTATGTAAATGTGCTCCCATATGTTGTTAACGTAGACTTAAGAATAATTGGTAAATAATTAATTTTCTTAATGGGAGTTGTTTAACCACTGGGGGCACAGATAATCTTGTATCCCCAGACCTCGTGTTACATTTGATGAGATTTTAGAGAAGTCATGTGTAATACTTTCCTGAGGGTCGAGTCTGCTTATGTTACAGTTGTACAAGGTCAGACCTTAATTTATCCAGCAACTGCGTATTTAATTTTAGAAGTATCACAGGACACCTCAGCTTGCAGGGCACCGTTCCTGGCTGCTCAGAATGCAGGCCCCAGAGCAACACTGGCAAGAGAATGGGTTGAAATGGTGAGACTGTGGTGTGCTCGCCAATTAGACTAACAGAGAAATAGTTTAAAAACATAATACTTAAGAGACTGAGTCCAAATTTAGATTACTAGTAATTATTTTATTGCTATGAATAACCTCTGTGCGTGCCTAAGGGCCTTCTATTTATAGACTAAAGCTAAGATTGTCTATTTTATTTTAAGGATAAGAAATGAGAATAACATTAACTCTCACATAACTTTATGTGTTTAAAAACAATAAATA
Organism: Thryothorus ludovicianus; assembly: GCA_013397245.1. Classification (NCBI taxonomy): domain Eukaryota; kingdom Metazoa; phylum Chordata; class Aves; order Passeriformes; family Certhiidae; genus Thryothorus; species Thryothorus ludovicianus. Next base: position 871,175 of record VZTB01005683.1, on the reverse strand, counting down.
CTTGATACCCTTCTTTCCAAGGAAGGATGCAACTTCCATGATTAACAAGTAGTTCATATTTTTTCTATGAAACAGTAATTTAGAGAGAAAAACGTTTTTCTAAGTAAAGCATCAAGAAGTAACATCTAGTTTTTCAGGTATGAATATAAAAAAATATGAGAAATATCATGCTACTCAAAATGTTATTTAAGGAAAACATTCTTTGTAATATAAAAAACTAAAACTCATTTACAGTAAGGGTTTGCAGTTATTTCCAGTGATCTAGTGTGTGGGTCTGGCAGTTGAGAAACTGCCAAGGGTGAATGGAAGATTTTCCTGCTGAGCTTTTTAGCCTTTTCATTGCCACATCAGGTAATGTAGCAGAGATGTTTCTGTTGCTGCTTGGTGTATCAGCCATGCTGTTATGTTCCCCTGTGGGATATCAGTGCTTTGCTCAGACCTTGTCACCTCAGCACAGTGTATCAAAACCAGTGATAAAGCAAACCAGGCTCTTGAGGCATGTGGAAACCCTTGGAATGTGTCCAGTGCTTGTGCTGTGGGGAGCTCTTTGCCTTATACTTACTCTATCCTGTCACAGTTACTTGTTACGTTACCAACTTTCTCATTTTACAATATATTAATTTTTGTGGGATAAGATAATTTGAAAATAACACACTCAGCAATTCTGAAACACTGCTCATCTGAGACTTTTCTGGTTAAGTTTGTGTTCAAGAGCTTTATGATGCCTGTGGTGAAGTCCCTCAGGTGGGTACAGCAAAGCAGGAGAAAGCTTTGGGTGTGGAAGCTGCATAACCAGAGAAAATTTTCTGTGATGGCCTCCAAACTGATTTATTCCCTTGAACTTTTGGAGAGAAAGGAGTGGTAGAAAGAAAATACATGCTAATGAAAATTAAAGTATTTTATTATTAAAAAGTATCTTGCTTAGTGTTCTTAACTCTTCCTGGAAACACTGATGTTGGGAGTATATTGATCATTTGGCAGGAGTGATCATTGATATGTGAACATTGTTAAAATGATTTTTTAATACAGTAAACTGACTTTTTTACCCAAGAGTTTGCAATGTGAGGGTCTGATCTAAGGCCTGTGTAAATCTTTAAACCAGGAGCCTTTTCAGTTCAGACTGTGGGGTAAATATAATATGATGGGATGGAATATAATAGTTCTCAACTCTCCTAAGGACATAACTTCAGTAAGGCTGGCAGGGCATGAAGGTCCATCCCTGTGGATCCAATAGGGTGATCTTGATTCATTAAAAAAAAGTTTTAGCAATAGCATGAAGTCTTCAAATGAAGGGTTTTCAAAATGAAAAGTGTGAAAAAAGAGAAGGTAACTTTTGTCTTAAAGCAGTTGTGGAGGAAATGAGATTATGAATGTGACATAAGTTTTCCTTAATAAATTATCTTACATAAACTAACTGTTTCAGTTTCATTAGGAGCACCTCTTAGCTGCCAACAAAATATTAATGTACTGTAAAATGTACTTTCCTTTTAGCTGATAGCAGGCTGAGATTGTAGTTATGTCCATTGATGTATACTTCTGAAACTGCTAGTCCAGGAGAGGTTTTATCTTTGCTCTCTAAAAGGTTTGTGAATGTTCATAACAAGAGTGTATTTGTGAGTTAAATGATGGAAGCTTTAAGGTGCCATCAGAATTTGAGAAATGTTAATGAAAATGAGAGGAAAAATGCATTAAAAAACCTTGCCTCAGATTTCTCCTGCCTGTCAATGGAGTGCATTGCCCACCAGAGATGAGGGGAGTGGTACATGTGTCCACATTGTGATGAGCAGTTCATCAATTTCTAACTTACCTCTTAAATCTTCTTTTGGCATGTTATGCTGAAACCTTGACTATGGACACAATAGGAAGGGACAGAGAACCTTCAGAAAAGCTTGTCCACTATGAACAACATAAAAGTCTGTTTTTCTAAGCCCTAGAAGAAAATGTATTTGTGAATATTCTTTTATTATTCTTGGACTCCTTTTTTTTGTTTTCAGAGATGGCACTTAAAGCCCAAGTTCTGTATTTTCTCCATCAAAGAAAATGGGATTGAAGTGGAGTTTTTTAACATCTTCTTTCAGGTTTCTTTCCTTGCAGTTAAAAACTCAGGCCATCATTCCAGTACACATTGAAAGAGGTGAGAAACTGTTTCATGTAGGAATCTGAATCTGAGAGACCTTTAGTTTCTGAGTCAATCTGAATGTAAGCCCTTACTAATTTAATTTTGATTTGCAAGCTTTATCATAATATACTAAGTAGTAAGATATTAGTGGATGGGATTATAATACTGGCTATGGTTCTTTGAGTGACTTACTGCTTACAAGAGCAGTGCAGAAACTAGGCTGAAGAGAAAGTCGAATAAGACTTCCACTTGAAAATAAATTTCAGAAGATTTGTTCCAAATAGCATTTGCAATGTTCCTTCTTTATTTGCTGGATGACTAGAACCATGATCTTTCTGTGACAAACATACAACAGGGATTTAGTTTAATTGTGTAATATTTGTACAACATTTTGAGGATAAGTGTTTAGTGTGGTAGAAAGAGCATGTGACTGTGGGAGTGGTAGTTTAAAAATAATAATAAAAAAGATTCAATAGGACAAATGTGTTAATCCACTAAGATTAAATCAGAGAAACTATCAAAACCCAAAGCTCATTTGGAAAAATCTTGGTAGGTACAGCAGATATTAGCTTAAAGCTTTTTTCTTTCTGTGTGTTTTACAGCATATAAAGACTGCATTTTACAATTCAAAAACCTAGAAGATGTTGTAAAGAGCAACATTCCTGACCTTCCAGTTAAAATGAGAATTTACTAGTAAAATGGTTGATGTGATATCATGAAGAAAAAGCGTAGTGAGCATAAGCCGCAGTTACAGCTGGTGACATGAGCAGATTGAATTTAAGTTGATGACTATAGTTAAAAGGTTTGACATACTCTGTTACTAATCCACTGAGCATTTCAGTGACTCTCACACCTTGAAAATAATAGCTGGCATGGCTTGACCATCTCCTGACCTTGTGTACCAAACTCATGTGAATGTCCATTAAACTTCATGGCTGCAGTAGTGCAGAGAGTCCAAAGTCCTTTGTCTTCTTTAATAGATTGTGCTTTGGCAGTATCAAGATAAAACAATATTTGTGAGCATTTCTGGTTTGTTTTGGGGGGTTTTAACGTATAAAGGACCGTTAAAAGAAATAATTAATGACATGAGACCATTTTGTTGTATCACCTAGTGAGAACAATAGGAAAATTGTAACAGCCATGAAGCAAGGTGTCCTGGGGTAAAAACAAAAATAAAAAAATAAACAAAACCTCGTACCCTAAAATAAAATAAACTAGTCCCTTTGCAAATCTGAGCTTTTGCCATGTTATTTTTTCAGCTACATCACTTCTATCTGTTCAAGTTTCTAAGGTCAAGTATCTGGGTTTCAAGAATTTGTGAACCTGACATGCTTTGAAGGAAACTGCTCAGCGTGGTTTCCACTGCACGAGGTTGCAACTCAGCCAATTCCACAAGTATTTGAAGACGCTTTAGATGGCAAGAAAAGTTTAAAATATCCCATAAGATAAGGGGGGCAGCAAAGCAACGTAGAACAATAAGACACCAACAGGCTAGAACTGAACTAGTTATAAATAGTTAACTTTGTTAATTAAAAGAAGTATGACCAAGTCCTCCATGAAGAATCTTGCTTATGTTGTTTAAACATCCAGGCAAATTTTCTGGTTTTGGAAAAGTTGCATCAATTTACACCAGCAAATATGTTGATCCATTTTTAACGTTTTGTTCAGAAGCTTACAGACAAAGCAAAAATTACTATTCAGTATTCAATGTGTCTGGCAGTCCTGGTTAGGTTAACATAATTACAAATATTTTTCATAAAAACTTAGCATTTAAGGATTTCTGATATATGGGTGTATGTTAACAGCCTTGTGCTTTATTTTATTACATCTTTTTTTCACTTTCTTACCTCTAGTGTCTTACAAATCAATGTGGGAATACAAAACATGCAATGGAAAGCAGCATTAACTTTGGCAGCAAAAACTGGCTTTGTGGAAAATGTGCAGATGATCCTGGAAAAGAGCATTTATCCCATTACCATTAATTACAAGGAGAAACTCTACTTCTTATTGGTAACTTCTCTCTCTGGGTTTAAGCAGCCTGACTGGCAATGCTGCTCTGTTCAATACTCACCCCAGCACTCCTGTTAGATTGTGAGGTTTAGCTGCTGGTCATTATTTTAGATGAAACTAATGCCCAACACCTGGTGAACACCCAGCATTCTGTTCAGCACTCATCAGCTTCAGGTGTTCACTGGGATGATCTTTAAGATGCTCCTTATATTTTAGGTGAATGCTGAGCTGCTTCTACAGAAAGGGAACTAAGTTTTTTATTCAAGGTAATTTCTCTGTATGGCCAGGTGCTACCTTTACCAACCTGGTCCTGTTTGACCATCTTAGGGTCGAAATACAGAACTAGAACAAGTCCATTGTTTTAAGCAGAATATACCTTGTCTGGAGGTTAGTGGAGATTTTTGGTTTTATCAAATGGTTTCTTGATATAGACAGATATTATGAAATACCTCTCATCTCATTTCTCTCTGCTCTTGTGCTGAAAACAAGTTTCAACTGCACTGTAATACCCCACTCTAAAGAAAGATGATTCCTTAGGAGAATATTATGCTATTGGTAGACTTAAATGAGTTTTACTATACATGAGTAATTTAGCTGTATTAGCTTTCAGTTTCTGTTAAATGTCAAAATATCTTCATAACTCTGAAGAGAATAAATCTGTGAAATTTATATGAGAAAATACAATATCAAATGCAATTATCAGTATTGAAATATTAATTTATCTGACTTTATTAACTTTCATCAGATGCAAATACTGTATTATCGTTTTAAGGCCCTGAGGCATTTATAAAGTGTTTTTCAGAAATGTCTTACTTTCAGTTCTTTTCAATATTTGTTTGTCTGTGAAGCTATGTTCAGCCACCACTTTTAATGAATCCTGCAAGCAGTTAACTAGATCTGACAGAAAAGTTCTTTCCCCTTATAATGACAATTTAGTTTCCTAAATAGTTCTCTATATATACTCCTGAAAGTGAGGTCTGTCATCAATGTATTGTTTATGTGATGTTTTTTATGTTTTCCTGCCACTTAGCATTGAAAATGTGGATGTGGATATTGTTGTGCAACATACATTTCAATCCTAGTTTTAGTGAAATAGAGGATCACGTGCTTAGCACTTAATAGATGGTGCTCATGATTTAGTTACTCTTTTTAGTTTTAAAACTGTGATGAGAGGCCTCTTCAGTAGAAAGGTACATACTGAAGAAGTATCTATCCACTGGGATGGTCTGGGCTCCCAGGCACGTTTGGTCATGCTGTACTTCAAAGCAGGTATGGATAATTATGAACACTGTTGCCTCTTGAAAACCTTCTTATATAATGGGGCATTCACAAAAGTTAACTTTGCTAACCCTGTGGAGGAGATCTCCCTCAGCTGCCCCACCACTGTGTGATCTGCTATTTCAAAGCAGAAATTCCTTCTTTTCAGAAGTGAAGTAAGACTCTTACTCAGCATCACTATTTTATATGTAAATAATTTGCAAGAGTAGTTACCCACGAAAACCACGGAACCTCAAAACAACGGAATATGGCCTTTAAGTATGGCAGATGTCAACTGTACTTTGGTTGACAACAATCACAGAGTACACACCAGAATTTGAGCTACCAGGTGAAAAAGAAAGCCACAAGTGGAATTTTGGGGACACTGTAATGTTTGCAACAACTTTAAAAAGACCATATTTTAATATTATGTTATTTTATTTTTGCCTTCCTTGTGATACACCTGCTTCTGGATTCTCAGAATCAATGTGGCTTTTGCCATGCTCCAAACTGAGAGACTTTTGAGCTTATATTTGAGTACCTTGATTTCCTAAGCAGATGACATTACTGATTATTTACCATATATTGGATTCTCAGATTTCTAGGACTGGAAGTCTTTTTAATATCCTCACATAGAAACATGAGGAAAAGCTTTTCTAAAGCTTAGAAAAGCTTTGAAAACTTATAAGATGTGCATAGAACCTTGGTCAGCAATGCAAGAAGCTGAAAAACAGAGATGCAAAGATATTGTTGACATTCTGAAGAATGATGGAAATGTGAACATTAAGGACAAATATTGAGTAACACCATTAGGGGTTGCAGCTGGATGTGGCTACTGCGATGTGCTGGAGCATCTTAAACATAATGATACATAGGCAGGAAAAAAGAAATGCGCCTCTGCACTGGCATGCATCTTGCCTGACCTCTGAGGTCTTTCAGGAAAGAAAGAGGAAATGAGCTAGAAGGAAAGGGTAGGTGAGTGTTTCTGCTGGACTGGAGTGGTGCTTACATGTTTGTGTAATGTACATGAGAGGAGTGGCAGAGTTGAAAGCAGCCCATTTCAGTCAAGGAGAGATTGCTGTACATGCCCTTCTTGCCCTTTTATGTCTCTGTTTACTCCCCTCTGTCCCTCCCTCCATCCTATCTTTCCTTCCACGTATGGAATGCTATTGGTGTTAATTAATGAAGTATTTTTGAAATATGTCTGTCTGAAAGTCCTCAGTTTTAATGCTTACAGTCAAAGCAGAGCCCACTCATGTAAGCACTTGAACTTGTCTGTACCTCTTATTTTGCTTTTGAGTTTTATATTTGCCACAAAAAAATATTTCGTGCTTTAGTAAAGTTTTAACTTAAATATATCTGAAAATAAGGAGGAAAGTACTCTGGATTTGTTTTTTATGATGCTGTATAAATCACTTTGGATATAAATGTAAGTTCTGTATCCTCCTTTGAGGCAGACATGTCAAGGCCTTAGCAGATGACCGTGCATCAGTATTGTTTCCAGCAGCTGGAGGATGTAGTCTTTGCTGCATAGCTCTGCTTTTGAAATATGGAGGAATGTGGTGAGACAGGACTGCTTCCCATATACAAAGTGGCTTGTGAGGGGCATTGCCTGTGGGTATGAGCTTGGACTTAGCATTTTCTCTAAAAAATAGTGTGGCACAGGATCACATCAAAGATGGCTGTAGTAAACTTGAAAACGTATATTTATGTACATTTCTATTTCAGAAGTACCTGTGTTAGATTAGATTTAATTAACTTTTATTTTTAGCGTAAACAAAGCAAATTGCAAAACATGCTCCTTAGAATTAAGTGAAAACCACTGAAACAGCTTAAACATAACATCTTATTTGGCAGTGCTCAAAACTGGTGTTTCCATGTTTTCATCTTTTGTAAAATATCTTGGTGCTAACTAAGAGCATAGATGGATAAGGGTTATTTTCTTCCTGCAGTTTTGTTCACTGTTTTTTAGGGGCAGGAAGTATCTCATTGCAGCCTCATCCCAACCTTTAATCCAGGAAAGTGGGTCAAGCTCTGTTCACTGCTGTAGATGGCCAGAGCCAGTGTCTAGTGCTTGTCATTGAAAATGGTTTAGATGTCAACACCATCTTGTCTGAACACGACTTCAGATACTTATGATGACAGAAGAGAGACTGCACTTTGTTGTGCTCTTTCTAATAATGACATTCTTTGCATCAAAGTATTGCTCAAAGCAGGAGCAAATCCAAGCAAGGATCCTTTAAACTGTGTTCTTGTGGCAGTGAGAGCTGACAGCCAGTGTAAAGCTACTCCTATCTTATGGAGCAGATGTCAACTGCTAATTTTGTAGCTTAATGATACACATTTCCCCAGTGCATTTGGTATTCTCAATGGTGACATGATGCTGAGGCTGTTGTTCAGTTATGGATATAATGTGGAGATGTGCTTGGACTTTGTGTCAGGGTATTTTAGGAAATTCTTTTGTGTGGCCAGCTCCAGAGCATGAGCCTATTCCCACTTGGACTACTTCTTCAGTAAAGGATAAACTAGGAAATACATACCTTTCTTGCTTCACTTTGCTCTTTTCATTAGACAGATTTAAACATTCTGGTTTCTGGTGTTGAATTAAGATTAACATACTGTCAAAATCCTTTTTTGAAAACACTGTTAAAATAGAATGGCCATTCCTCATTTTCTTCTCTGGTAGAGAAAATTATGTACGTATGTTGGTAATGTGGTTTTATATTTGCATTAATATGTTAGAGATTTAGAAAGGAAATTTTAAGAAATCATGAGGCTGGATTCTGGACTTTCTGTTCCTTTCCTAACCAGTGGAGTAGATGTGTTTCCAAAGAAATATTTCTGTTGAACAAAACAGTGTCATAGATTACAGTTTGGCTTTTTTTTCTCCTTCAGGCCTGTTTGCATAAATTAAGAGTTCACAAAGGTTAAACAGGAAGAAAATGGCATTTCAAGTAACCTACCTAGATATCAGTTTGACTGTTGAGGGCCATTGCTAGGACTTTGTTTGTATTATCTGCTGTAATTGCTTTAAAATATGTTTGTTGGCATCCCTCTGCACAGATTTTGAAATTATGACTTGATGTGTTCTTTGTTTTAGTTCTGTGAGTTTATTGCTGTTCTGTGATTGAGACATTTAGCTGGAAATGTGGCTTGTGTTTTATAGATTACACAGGCTATGTGCCTCTAAGCATATGAATTCACTTTTTCATAGAAACACAAGAAGAATGAACAGAGATACCACAGACTGGGTAAATATTTAACTTCCAGTTAATGATGTTATGATCTATTATAGGAAATTTTAATTGCTTATGTCAGATCACGTTCATCAAAAGTGTTGTAGCGTACTTTGTACATTAAAGATCATGGTTCTATATAAAATTCTTCAAACATCTAAATTATTGTTTTCAGGTATTTTTGTAAAGTGTTTGCTTCCAGGTACAGCTTCTGTGTGTGCATCTTTCAAGGCCTGGCAAAATTTAAGGGACTTTAGGTAGGCTCTTTTAAGCAAAGAGTAGATTTTTATGGGCAAACAAACCAAGAAATCAGGCAGCATATCCCCTTCGTTAAGAAATATTGTAACTTTAATTATTGTTTTCTTTAACTTTAATTTTGGTTCCTTCAGAGTTTTGGAAGATCAGTTCTTGAACAGACTCACCCTCAGTCATGCTTTCATGCTCTGCACAGTATGTTTCTGCACACTTAGGGGAAAAAAATCCAACAGAATAAATTTAAATGTATTTAATTAAAAATTGATTGCTGTTGCTCCCTTTGTTTTTCTACCATCTCTTCCATCTTGACAAAAGAAAAAAACAACAAACCCTCCCAACTAAGAAGATATTTTAATTAGTGGATGCGAGGATTACATTTTAGCTAAACCCACAATTATCAAATGATTGTGTTGGAAGGGGCTTAAAAGATCATTTAGTTCCAACCCCCCGTACCATGGTACTTTCCTTTAGAGTAGGTTTCTCAAAGCTGCCTCTAACTTGGCCTTGAACACTTTCAGGGATGGGGCAGGCACAATAACTCTGGTCACCCTATTATTTGAGAGATATGCTGGTTATCTCACACACATATATTCACACAAACCAAAGCTCAGCTCCAGTGCGCTTCTGCCCTGCCCTTTAAACCAGCTCTCCATGTTCTTCAGAATTTCTCCTTATTTGCTGAATGTCATTGTCATATGAAACCTAACTTCTGAGTCAGAGGCAGCTTCCAAAGGCAGCTATATGAATCATTTGTCTTTCTGTCCTTCTCCATGACAGATTCACTGGAGCAAATAGAAAAAGTGAAAATTACTGATCTAGGACATGAAGTTTAACAGAAGGTTTAATTCCTCCTTCTGCTCTCAGCAGGGCATGTAGCTTTCTGAGACATAAATTCATGGCTTTTTTGCCAGAAATCTTGACCAGGATGAAAAATAATAATTTAGTCACTTGTGAAAAATTTCTGACATCTGACATCTGGGCGAGGCCCCTGACAGAAGGATGCCCCAGGTGACTGCAGCATGGCCTGAGCACAGAGTGCCCAGTGAACCCAACACAGCTGACTGCTAGTCCAGGCTCCACTGGCAAATACCTCCTGGACATAACAGGACAAATACATGTACGCTTCCTAACCTATAAACTGATGTTTCTTTGTGGGAATTCTTAATCAGAAATATGGGCTTAATCATAATAAATCTGAAATTGTGGTAATTTTAATTAATGCAGTGACCACAATGCAAGAATCTGAATAATCACATATCTGATACAGTATACTGCAACCAGCAAAGGAAACATGATCAAATAAGGCTTTAGACAGGAGATTTTAAATCCTTTCTGTGGCTAGAGCCAAATTCCACTAGTAATTTTAGTTCACGGGCAAAGGTTTATATTTAGGACTTCATACAAGCATCAGGCAGTAGTTACATTGCCTGTAGCATCAAAGCATTCACATGTAGCACTGAGCATTGCCCCAAGTGTTTAAAATACCATGAGCTAGTCCTTTGAATATCATTAGGTAAGCTAAAAAGACATGGTATTGGTTGTGTTTATCTTTTAATTTACAGCCAGGCCCTTTTTTTGTTTAGTTGCCTGTTATAGGAGGTGAATGGATAGTGGTTTAAAGTTTTTCTGTCCTTTACCTTGAAGTTGTTTATTTATTGAAGACTTCTGCCCACTCTTGCTTCCCACCCCTCTCAACACTAAAGCAAGTACTGCATTATGAGAAAGTGTCTTTCCTATTTTCAAGGCATCTATGAACTGAATGGAGGGAGAAGCAGAACTTCATTTTAAATTAAATAGGAGGTGAGATAGTCATGGAAAGGGAGCTGTTTTCTCCAGGTCAGGTTTATGGCACAGCTAGGAATTAAACACACTTCTTTCAACTCCCATATTTTGCATCCAGACCATTTAGTGGTGTTGCTTCTATGGACTTGACTACATGTTGGTAGAAGCAGGAAATGTAACTGGACCAGAACTGGTGGTTGTATGAAAAGTCACAAAGGCATAATCTTCAGCTGGAAGAATAAATTGGTAGAAAAAAATATTTTTTTATTTTCCCTACTTGGACTGCGATTGAACTCTTGCAACACTAGAATTTAATTTTCTCGACTATTTGGGTGTGTCTCACAGGCTGTTTCACTGCAACCCAATTCCATGGCATGCCCACCCCCAGGCAATGTTGTCTACAAGTAATTAAATGCCCTGGCACTGATTCAGGCATGCTGTGGGATAGGGACTCCTATCGATTTGGGGACAATGTTTGAAATCAGAGGTAATATTTGGTTTCTATTTCTCATAAAATCTGACACAAACAGCTGCACCAGGCTGTGAGCTCTCCAAGGAGCCAGACATTCAACAGTGGTTACATCAGCCTTGAGCCTTTTCAGCACCCATGGGATGGACTTTGTGAGTGTTTTCAGGGCTGGAGGAGGGAGCAAACCATAGCCATGACTCCTGTATATGACCAGCTGTTCCCTATAGAAGCCATAATGTTGTGTGTGGGTCATATATAAAACTCCATGCAATGGCTACCATCTAATTTTGGGAGCTGGCATGGCAGAGCTTGTTCTGGGTGAGGTGGGAGGTGAGCAGCAATTTTCCTGCAGCAGTCTGTGTTCTGGCATGGGCTCCAAGTGCCTGAGCTGCCCTTTCTCAGACTATTGACTATTACTGGAGTCACACATGGAAAAACACAGTCATGGAGTCACAGGCTCTTTTGTGTCTACCTTGGGGTAGGGTAAAGGGGTTTTTTTGTGACCCGTACTTGGGGCAGAAAAAATACCCCACCAAAATATCCATGGTTTGGCTATGGCTTGCATGGACATAAATTTGTGACGACTTATCTGTGTAGAACAGGTCTTATCTCATTTGTTTTTCCATCACTTCCAAGGGCTGGAACATAAGTCTTATGAGGAATGGCTAAGAGAACTGAGGTTCTTCTGAAAAGCTACAAAAATATATTAGTGAATGGTTAGTAGTCATAAAAATGATCTAACAGTGTAGCTCTGGTGACACATACAATGTATTTACATTTAATTTTCAAAATTCAAATTTTTAGTAGAAAACTCTGCAGCTAATTGCGCAAACCCATTGCCATTTGTCCACGTATGGTGTAGATGGCAGATATTACTGGAACTCCTGTTATCATTCATGTGGACTAACAAAAAATAAAACCAAAACAAACCTCTGATGTAATTAAAGACAGTAGAGAATTTACCTGGTTAGTACTGCTGCTTGTACTTAATTTCCTGTGAAATATATAACTTGTTTATATTGCCAGCATCTCCTTTAAAAAAAACTTCATAAACACACACTGTTAAAAAAAAGTGATACAAGAAATGCTTAATATAGTAAGTATTTTGCTCTCTGTATATAAATAGAGTAATTTTCTTAAATGAATGACAAACTGTAAGTTTGGCTAAGTTACATGGGAGAATTGTCTGGGACTCAGATATTTACAAAGGATGAAATCCATGCAGTTTTCATAATCACTTATAATTTAATAATATAGTAATATGGACATGCATTACATTATACATTACAGTGTATTTGCAAATACCACAAATAATATAATTCTTACATTGGTAAATTTTACCTATTTTATTATGCTTCATTTTTTACAGAGTTGTAGACTAACTTCATCCCACTGAAATTACCCTTCCAAACCCCACAATTTTTGTGCATACAGCAGTTCCTCTGTTACTTTCTTTGCAATACAGTGGCCTCTACTTCCTTTCCAAACCTGTTGAGCAATATTGGGATGTAGTTCCAAACAGCTGCTGTGGTCATCCTATGTCTGTACATCAGTAGCAAGTGAAATGATTTCTATATATAGTTTGTAAATCTGCTGGCAGTGTTTGTAAAGCAGACTGAGATTCTTCCTGAGGAATAAGAGCAGCTATATGAAAGCAAGAACATTAAGACCATCCTTGCATACAAAGTAGTTTATCTTTTTGGTGTGTCAGAAATGAGGAAATGGCCAGTCTGCAGAGATGTGAAGAAGCACTTGCTTTGGGCAAAACCCTGGCAGGAATATTTTGTGCTGTCAAAGATAAGCAGGTTCATCTCATGCTGTTATTACAGAACATGGCATTGTACTGACATGAGATGATTAAAAAGTATTGGCTGTGTAGGATGGCAAGAAACCTGGGAATGGCTATGACATTTATTCAATCAGATTTATTTTTCCCCGTTGTCTTCCTTATTTTAGTTTGATTCAAATAAGCAAAAGGAGCAATAAACCCTGAGTCTGCTGCACCTTTGGCACCCAGTGGCATCCTCTCTGTATAGTAAAATAGACCTCCAGCATCCATGCACAAAGGTGCCTGTGCAATGTGAGCAGTGAGTTTTCTTTCTTTTAATTAAAGGCTGATACATTTTTTAGTTCAGAAATGTTCTTATTTGCACTCAGATGTATTTTTCCCCCCAGTCCTTTCCTGCAGTCAGGTTGATCTCTTGACTCCCCTTCCAGAATGCATCTGTACTGTCTTCCCATCAGCAGCACTATCAGAGCCCATTCACTTTTTCACTCCCTCTTACTCTCCTGTCTTTATGAATAAGTAAGGCAATGCAAACACCCCCACCACTGAAATACATTAGATTAGTGGTTGCCCTATGGCTTGTTGATATATAGTGTATAGTTATGTCCCCAGCAGCTGTTGAGAAAGCTGTTTTCAAAACTGATCTGAGCAATAAGGCAGCCCCCATGGACATGTTTTTGAGTGGAAGCTGATTACTTTTGTAATGGTTCGAGTTGTTAAACTACAGCCTAGACCCTAATCTACCCTCCTGGTAGCCTAGGGTGTATTGCAGGGAATCTGTAGGAAAAATCTTTGAGCTAAAATGCTGAATCTGATTCCTAAGCAAAGACTGATTTTGAATCAGCCTAAGTGCATCTTTGCACTTACCCCACCTTGTGTTCTCCCAGCATGGATGACAGAAAACATCTTTTTCTTCTGTGTGACTTCCTATTTAAAGCATCACCCAGAAAGATGGAGTGAACAACAGAATAATCTGGCATTGAGAAAAGCAGCTGAAAAATTGTTCCTTCGAATGCCTTCAGTGCGTGCTTCGTCCCGTTTGCTGTGCTGATGCCACTGTTAAATGTAGGTGATGACACATCGTTTTGAGGCACAGTACCGTGCGCACGATTTTCACAAGTTATGCGAGTCTCCCGAGGGAAAGAGCTGCAGCTTGTCCCATCAGTCTGCCTCGTGGTCTAATGTACTTGCCAGGCTGCTTGACCCTGTGTCTCTCCAGGATGGTTTGAATTCTGCATTCAACCTGGGCCTGTACACGCAGCATACAAAACCTGAGACATATATAGCGATAAATATATATATATTGCTATAGTGGGAGGGAGAGAACAGGCAGTGAGGAACACAAGGGCAGGACAGAGGAGACGTGCAAGGAGGAGTAGGAAGGAGAGGTCAGCAAACAGGCTGAGAACAGTGAGAGGCTTGCAGGCCAAGCAGGAGCAGGGAGCCTGTAGGACCAGGGATGGAGAAGGCAGTGCAGCAGCAATAAGGCACGAAGAGAGAACTCGGGCTGTGCCTCGGGGTCTGCTTGAGTGGACAACACGAGGGAAGGAGTTAGCTGAGGAATGAGGGTTGCAGAAGTGGTGGTGGAAGGCAGGAGCAAGCAGCACTGCAGACAGGCAGCAGGAGACATGGGGAAAGCCCAGTGTGCTGTGGTGATTGTTTTTAACATACTCTATGGCAATTGGAGCTGTTCCTGCAGCGTGGGGCTGAGCTCAGCATGAGCCAACGCATCTGTCTGACAGGCTGTCCTCTCCTCGGGAGCTGGGACTGAAATAGCTGCTGTCCTGCTCCTGAGGACAAGGTTGTACAGCCCTTTCTTTGCCTGCCTGCAGTTTTCCCTGCACTCATCTGAGTGGAAATATCAATTGAACTGTGGGCTTTGTCCTGCTGAGGGGTGCACCGCCTGCCCCATATTGCTTGTGGCCTCTAAGCGATTAAGCCAACGTGCCCCAAGTGTAGAAACATGAGAAGCAGAACAGAGTTCCCTCGGTTGCTGACTAAAATATTTAATTGCTTGGAAAGGAAAAGAGGACAGTTAGAAGAGTTTCCTCTTGTAAAATCAAGGTAATAAATATTCTTTCTACCAGGTTACGAAAGATTGAAAGTCTTGTCTGAAATCTAGCCACTGAAAGCCAGGAACCTTGGGTGCCAAGATGACAGAGTGAATCCTTCTTTTATAAAATGAATGCTTCCAGTTCTTGTTTTCTCTCAGCTCAGGTTCTGAAGTGAACAAACCTTTTAATAATTCTGTCGAATGAGAGATGAATTTTCATGGCCTATTGGTGAAAAAGTTAATTCCCTGCATATGGAATTTCAGCAGGGCACTAGGGAGATGAGTTTGGGTTTTCTGTTAGGAGTTGGAAAAACACTTAATCAAATCATCAGAAAGATGTTTTAGGTCATCAAGTTCAAATGTTAACCTAACATTTCTAAAACCGTAACTAAACCACATTCCTGAGTTCCACATCTACACATATTTTCAATACAGGGATGGTGACTCAACTACTTCTCTGGACCATCTGTTCCATTACTTGACAACTCCTTCCATGAAGAAATTTTTCCTAATGTCCAATTGGAGGTTTTATTCTAAACAGCGGTCAATGTAGCCACTATAAACCTACCCTCCTGTACTATGTATGGTTCATGCTCTACCTCACTGCCTTCTGTGAAGGAGGGGTGTTCACTGTGCCACCTCACCAGCACACAGTGGACTCTTCCTAAACTGATTAAAATGGTGTGATTGAGAACACAGACAGGGAGATAAAACAGTTTGCTTAAAACCCAAGACTGCTGAGTATTTGCTTATTTTTTTTTCAGGAATCAGTACATGTATAGTGCCTGAGAAAGGATACTATGAAACAGGAACAAAATGTTTCAGGTAAGAATGCTAATAACAGGAAAACATGATCATTCCTGTCTTTGCTCTGAGTTCCTCTTGGAAGTTGGAACCTGTGATCTGAAATGTTGTAAGGGTGGGAAGCTTTAGCTGTGGCTGATGCCCACAGGATCTGAACCCTGATCAGCTGAAATGCTTGCATAGTGCCAAATACTGCCAAAAAGGGAATCCAAAATTCCAAATAAAGATTTCTGTACCTTTCTTCTTCTTCTTCTTCCTTAAAAAAGTGTTAACACCTTCATGTCCTCTGAAAAGGCCACGGGACAATTAAAATCAGTGATAGCTTTAGTATTCTGAGGAACAGGAGCAAAATAAAATGTGCGAAGGCTATCAAATGTGTGTGATCTTCCCCATGCAATGAAAAAGAGTGAAGGTTCTGAGTACTCGTGTCTAGGATCAAAGTATATGATTACAGAACTATGGAATTAAGGACTGTGTTTCAGTGCTCATCAGCAGGCAACAAATACTCTTACCACATTTTATGACCTGTGAGTACTCATCTTTACAGTTTTAGCATATTTTTTTCCTCTGTGTGTAATTTGCCATGTGCTACAGCCTTATTATTTTAAATAAAATTTTCCTAGAAAATGTTCTTGGCTCTTCACCTTTAGCCATTTCCCTGTAAAGAATAGGTCCTGAAATACCATGAGTGTCTCACAGGATCAAGAAAGGACACAAGCCTCTCATAACCTCACCTGACTGCCAATTTTCCCTGTAATTCAGGGGAGAAAAGTAAAGAAAGTACTTTGTCCATCTTCAGTAATATCTTTAAATTATCTTATCTCATGACTAGAATGGATATCATTGGCATTTTGTGTAGAAAAACATCACCCATGGCTCAGTGTTGTATCATGTCTCAGCAAGGAGTAGCATTGAAGATAATATTCATGTTATTTAATCTTCCTTTGGTATATAATTTTAGAAGTGAATAATACATGCTGCTTTTTGAAGTTTCTTTGAGTTTGGAAAATCTGAATCGACAGAAAACTTTGAACAGGAAAATTGAAAGACTTACAAATTTTGTTGTACCCAACAAAAAAGGAAAAGCAGAAAGCTGAGATTTTTCTGGGAAACAATATATTTAAATACATTTGATTTTTAACAGCATATTTTTGCCTTTAATATTGTACATATTAGTGTTGTATATATAAACATTAATAAAATATAGCATATTTTTAAAAGCATTTCAGTTTCAATCAACATTTTTTTAACTCCATCAAAAAATATTTGCAACAAAATGTTGTCAACAAAAATGCACTCAAGAAAGATAACTTTATGGTGCTGCTTCATTGGCTGCCTCCAATGATAACAATGTGAACCATTGTCCTAGACATACTAAAGAAATAAAATTTCTTGTAGTGTAGCTATATACAAATAATTAATGCCTATTTCAGCTCTACCAAAAAGCATAGATGATGCCAAGTTAGAGGGAAAAAGGTACTTATTATGTTTTCCTACTCTTTCACATTTTTCAGAATTTGGCCCAGGCTTTGTTCTGCAGATGCAACTGAAGGAGTGAACAGAAGTCAAATGGATCCACTGATTGTCTGTGTGCACTTCACCCCTCATGGGACTTGATACCATGAAGGTATGAGGGTGAAGGTAACAGTTTTAGCTCCATAAGCCAAGCATCTACCTCCTTTTTATTTTATCCAAAGATTCTGTCAATGTAAATGACCTGCAAATATTTATTTTATAAGGTGTATATAACAATATACAATATTATTATATCTGCTTTATTAATATATTTTGTAGGTTAGGAAAGACGAGGGTTTATAAGATTTCATACCATTTTTTGATCAAGATAACTGCTTGAAGTTCATATAGAAAAATCATCAAAGGAAAAATATAATTTCTTTATCAAATCTTTATGAAAATCATGGTCAATCTCCTCTCTCTACTGTCAGTAAAGCTCTATGCATAATAATGAAACTAAATGAGTAATTTGGCTAAACATATATCAGTTCAGGTGTCCAATGCATACGGACCAAAAAGAGATGGTGTTCGACAAGAACAATGCTTCAAATTATGTTCACTTACATTTTCATTAAATACTGGCCTGACTGTCTAAAGCACACTGTGTGTGATCGTTTGAGAAGGTTGATATATGTTGTTATAGGGGTGTTCCTTCTTCCATGTACCAAAACCTTCTCTTCTTCTCCCTCCTCCTCTCTCACAGCACAGGTTGGCAGATATTGCTGGCCTGCCTGTTTCAGAAAATGTTGCTAGTTCACCATCATTCACTGCTAAATAGAAAAAAGAAAAAAAAACGTAAAACGACTACATCAGAAAAACAATGAACGGTAGAAAGTTTAATCTCTCTTTTTATAATTCTTCTTACTGAAAGGTGCCTGCCAATAAAAAATAATATCAGAATAATATATAATCTGTTAGCAGAAACTATAACGTAGCTATATATTTAGAATATAGAATTGAAGGGCACTCTCCAGCTACACATCAGTCAGTACAGTGAGCAACAGCCATTAAAAGCATTGCCACTAGAGGCCTTCAGTTGCCTGGCCTGTCAGAAGTGATGAAGGCACAGCCCTCCTGCCACCCAGGGCTTGTTACCCTTAAATCTCTGAGTGACTCTGTCCTTTCCCTCTAGCAGAGCAGGATTCTCCACGTGAAAAAAAAAAATCTCACAGGGGCTCCAGATGGACATGTCCTGCTGATTCTCACTCTGACAGTCCTAGAAAAAAATAAGAGAATGAATAAAAACTTTAATTGTGTGCTTTGTTACAGTGAACATGTGATGCTGCGGGAGCAGTGCTCCCCAAAGCTGCTGGCACAGCTTTTCCCCTTGACTGCCTTTCCACCAATCCCAGCCCCTGCAAACACCTTGGTGGGATAACAGCATTCCAGCAGAAAACCGTGAAGGCGAGAGGAAGTCCACTGAACAACAGCAAGGGTGTTTTATTTCCAGCCCCTGTGACAGCTCAGGATTAAATGGATTTTCATTGTTCTTTCCCCACTGCAATTTGGACACGATGCCAGTGTAAGTGCGCCCGGGGTTTTATTTGGTGCCGCCCCCCCGTCTGCGGGGCTGGTATTCTCCCACTAGCTGCCTGCTCTAAATATGGCCATGGCCAGTGTGTCAATAATCCCCCTCTTTAAGGGACTTGCAAACATTAGTGTTGGGACATTCTTGCTGTTCAGATGTCTAGCTGACGTCTGATGCTTAAAACGGAGCATGCTTTCATCCCTTCATGCATTGTCGTAAGCCCCCGATGATTACTCTTAAAAGGGTGCCTCTGGCTATGCAGGGAAACAGTTGCTGATCGCAGGAGACACAGCTTGCTTGCTTCAGCCTTCTTGAATGCCTGGTCACTTTAGCTTTGTACCAGCCTGACCGAGCAGGACCATGTCTACCTTTGGGTACAGGAGAGAGCTCAGTAAATATGAAGACATTGATGAGGACGAGCTCCTCGCTTCTCTCACTGAAGAGGAGCTGAAGGAGCTGGAGCGGGAGCTGGAGGACATAGAGCCCGACCGTAACCTGCCAGTGGGACAGCGGCAGAAGAGCCTGACAGAGAAAACACCAACAGGGACTTTCAGCAGGGAAGCACTGATGGCCTACTGGGAGAGGGAGACCAAGAAACTCCTAGAAAAAGAGAGGCTGGGTGCATGCGAGAAGGTAAGATGCTGAGGCATTTGCTGTTTCCTATAGATATTTAGTTTTATTCATCACTGGCATGATCTCACTGACTGATTTAATTTCAGTCTCTTGTAGCATTTTTAAGAACATTATTAGCCATACCTCTATGCCTGCTAAAGCACTGAATATTAGCTCAGAGAGTTTTTGCTCTCCCTGCAGGTGCCTTAAGTGCTCAGTTTGGAACAGAAGAAAGTGCCATAAAAACTATCATTAGTAATTAAAATAAGAAAAAATTTGAAGGGCGTGTTAGAAATTTTTAATAGAGATGTAGGCATTTTTGGATAGCATTTGATTTTTTTAAGAAAGCTACACAAAATGCCTTTTCCTTTCCCTAAAAAACAGCCAGTATTGACTGCTGAGAAGCATGTTAGGAAGATAATTTTGAATACGTGTTATGTCAAAAGTTGAGTAAACGGATGCCAGGCTTTGTGCTTGCTGGAAGAAAGCAGCTTGGGTTGTAGTCAGCAGCTTGTGTTGCTTTGTTCCTGCTGAGGATCCTTGGCATGGTTCAGGAGTCTCCTGGCAACTGTTATCAGAGGGCAGCTGTAGATTATTTAAAAAGTAAAAGTCTATCGGGGATACAGGCATCAGTCAAACCATTTAACTGCATTCCCAAAAAAAAAAAAAACAACCAATAGTGTTTGTTAGGCAACTCATCCCCCAGAATAAAAATGTTAGTAATAAAAGCCATTTCCTGAACTGCAAATGCACAGTACAGCTGGGCAGGAGTGAAGGGCTCAGTCTTGGCAAGCAGTGAGCACTCTCAGTCTCAGCTGATGTCCATGTTGGCACTCCTGATCCTTGCTAAAAGTGTATGTGAGACTGAGCCCTACCAAAAAGCAACTTCTATTTTCGTGATGGCTCCATGTAATTTCAAAGCAAAGTGGAGACTTGGGAATTTTTAAGCACTGCTTCATACCAAGCTCTTACTCTGTTTTTATACAGTAAAAACATTTTCCCATGTTTAATCAGAAAGTAATAAAACAAGGGCAAAGACAGCAAAACTGAACTCAGAACCTCCAACAGACTTGATTCGAGAGCTTATTTCATTTGCAAAGAAATAATTGCAGTTTATACATCAGATAAAATATCCTCCTAGAGGAAAGTCAGATGGATTAAATTACCCTGCAATATCCAGGATGTTTTTTACATATAAGCATTTTCTCTTGTTCATGAATGGTGATATAAGGTCTTTGCAGGCAAGAGCACAGACCAGTAGCTGTCATCAGACCATTAGTATCAGCTTGCAGACATCAACTTCACTCCCTGTTTGTCAGTCCTAGAGAGTAAATGGCAAGATTGATGTTTATTTCCAGCTTAGCCTGGAACTCGAAACCTGGGCAGTCCTAAAAAACCTGCTGAACCGGGTCTAGTTTAGTATCTTATACAATGGCAGAATCTTTCTTTGTTTTTCTTTTTCCATGTATATACAGCATTAATGATGGGTACTGGCTAAACCTCCAAGTCCTGGCAAAAGACTCTATACTTTTTGATCTGACAAAAAACTGCCTAAATGGATCCTTAAATAAGAAAGGGTTGATATGCTGATATAGAGGGCAGAAAGGCTCTCTCCACTGATGGCAATAAGAAAGCTCCTTGAAAACAATTTCCTTCTTGCTTTCAACTCTCTGGAAATTATGCACCTTTATCTAAGATGGTTTTTCATGCTCCTTCTATAGTTAGTAGTGACAGATCAGCTGGTCCAAATGCAAACAACTTGCAGATAGCCTTTTAGGGTGAATAACTTGTCCTCCAGAGATATTTACCTCTGCATTGACTCTCTTAGTCCTAAGTTTTCATCAAATTACTTCCACAAAGTAAGGTGAAGCCTTACAGACTGCCTCCAGCAGTCCTGTACCACAGTGCTGCCACAGTAAGAATACATCTCTGTATTCAGTTTCAGAATTATCATGTAGATTATTGTGACACCAAAAAATGTACATGACAGGCAGCTAAATTCTGCCTTTGACCTCAGAAATACCACTCAAAAAATCCCCCAAAACAAGTATGTTTTTATTAATCTAACATAACTAAACATATCAATAGTGCATTTAAAGGCACCTGCTTCTGCTCATCTGTAGTATATATTCCTTGAGATATAAAACCAAAGCCATGAAGACGGGGTTTTGGATACCTGATGCTTTCAAGTCTTAAACCCCTACACATATATAGAAGATAGAGATATAAGTGTTAATCCCATAATAAATCTATGGGTAGCACATTGTCTCTCAGCATAAGGGCCTTGCTGCACATGTTCTACAGGAGAAGCAAGGGTCCTACAAGATCTCTGTGTGCAGGCCAATGCAGTCAGACCCTGCAATGCAGCCAGACCCAGGTACTGAGTGCTCAGGAACATCAGGCACAAACAGCTCAATGTCCTGTTTCATTTAGAGTCACAGTTCTGCAAACACTACAATTTTTTGCATATGTTCCAGCACAGAATTCTGCTGAAAATTGTGAAACAGTACCATGCATTTTAACAGTTCTCTATTTTCAGAGCCAGATAACTAAGCAAATCCAAAACTGCACAGGTTGTCTAAAAATAGGCTGTTCTGTTAGTAACACTTTTGTTTTCCAGAAACAGAATCGCTGTGTCTCTGCAGAGTGTACTCACTTTGGAAAATACACTCTAGTATTTTGCAGAGATTCAAACACAAATGTTGCTAAAGTAGTGCATACAGAACAATTATAATCCATCCAAAATTTTATAAACATTTACAATTGTAAAGAAAAATGCATACCTATAGTTTTTCCAGTAGACAAAACATGACATGGCAAATCTTTTTGAGCAAGAGGTTTAAGGTTGGTTGTAGATTCTGGGTTCTGTTATGCCCCATAGATCCCCATCACACTACTGGAGTCCTCCATGTGGAGAGTGAGGCTCTCTTGGGGTCAAGACCTTTTCCTGCTCCTCTGCAGAGAGTTCTCTTTTGCCACCATAACTGCTGAAGGCAATGAGCAGAGCTTTGGGGCATGGTTCCAAAGTTGCCTTCCTGGTGCCCACCAAACACACTAAAATAACCTTGTATTCCAGAAAAACAATGCATCTACTCTGTAGACAATGAGTTATAACAATTTCCAATCTGGCAGCTGACCTGCAGCAGCTGGTGGTGAGCGCCAGCTTAGCTCTTGACAAACAGGAAGAAATTCAGGGGTTATTGACGTGTGCTTCCATGTTACCTGTGGGAATGCATCTCAATCCTTTCTTCACAAATAGTTTATTAGTATGTACAGCCCATGCAGTACATCCAAAGTATTTTTTACATGACTTCTGTAATTCTATATTGATTTGTGTTCTGGTGTATAGGACTACTACATGCAGACGGTATTTTTATTTTAAATTATTGCAACCTTTAATTTTTTAGACATTCTAACATACACAAGGGAGTCTGAGATGTCTAATCCTCATGAAATGAAGAAGCTTGTTGCTCATGTTCGTTCTGAAATTGTTGTCTTATGTTTCTGCTGTCAGGGATCCAAATTATATCCTCATGTAGGCATGCCAACACATAGAAAACCTGAAGTATGTCTGTGTCATAATACCTTGTATCAGGTTTTCTCCTGGCAGAAATCACTAACATTGGTAAAATGGTTACAATTTATGCCAAGAATCTTCTAAAGAATGTAAAAAATAATGTTTATAAGGTCTTAGATGAAACATTTTCTGTTCTCCTAATTGTATCTGTTTGTTTTTATCTTTCAATGTTAACTTATATAGTGTCAGTATAATTGTTCCTGTTAAAAGGCAGTACTTATATTACATCAATCGTGTCTAACACACACACCTACATTCCTGTTCAGGATTCTGAGCAAGAAGAAGACAATTCAGAAGAGCTTCAAGAAGAATGTTTCACAGAAAGCAATAGTGAAGTGTCTGAGGAGGCATATACTGAAGAGGATGATGAACCCATAGATGAGGAGGAAGATGAAGATGACAGTGATGATGAGAATGAGGAAGAGCAAAATGCTGCAGCTGGCAGGCGTTCTGACCACATCAGACACAAAAAGTGTAATGGGGCAAAGGACAATGAAAACTTCCTCAATGGCCATGGTGGAAAAGACAGTGATAATCAGAGCTTAAAAAGCAGTGCCATCCACCCTTGTGGAAATCCAACAGTTATTGAAGATGCTTTGGAAAAAGTTAGGAGCAATGACCCTGACACCACAGAGGTCAATCTGAACAACATTGAAAACATCACTTCACAGATGCTTATACAATTTTCTCAAGCCCTGAGGGACAACACAGTGGTTAAGTCATTCAGCTTGGCTAACACCCATGCTGATGACAACGTGGCAATAGCTATTGCTGGTATGTTAAAGGTTAATCAGCATATAACCAGTCTGAATATTGAGTCAAATTTTATCACAGGCAAAGGCGTGCTGGCCATCATGAGAGCTTTGCAGCATAACAAGGTTCTAACAGAACTGCGGTTCCACAATCAAAGGCACATCATGGGCAGCCAGGTGGAAATGGACATAGTCAAACTGCTGAAAGAGAACACCACTCTGGTAAAGCTGGGCTACCACTTTGACCTTGCTGGCCCAAGGATGAGCATGACGAGTATCCTGACAAGAAATATGGATAAGCAAAGGCAGAAGCGTATGCAGGAGCAGCGGCAACAGGAGTCAGGTTGTGACGGAGCTATCAATCCAAAGACCAAAGTTTTGCAGAAGGGGACACCTCGGTCCTCACCTTATGTGTCACCTAAAAGCTCACCATGGTCTTCCCCAAAGCTCCCTAAGAAAGCACTGCCAGTAAAATGTCAGCCTTCGGCACCNATTCCAGAGAAGAAGGCACCTACCAGGAATATAGCTGAAGTCATCAAACAGCAAGAAAACTCAAAAAAAGCCTTATGTAATGGACAGAAAAAGAAAAAAGGCAAAAAAAGCAGAAAACATGAGAACAGCATATTGAAAGAAATTAAAGATTCTTTAAAATCAGTCTCAGACAGAAAATCAGAGGAAGGTTCACGACCCTCCACCCGGCCATCCACCCCACAAAGGTCTCTCCATGACAACCTCATGGAAGCAATTCGGGCAAGCAGCATAAAGCAGCTAAAGCGGGTAAGTAAGAGATCCTCGTTCTGTAACTGATTGGGGTTGAGATATAGCACAAACTCAGTTAATTTTAATACACACATTTAATTAAAAAAATCTTATATATGTGAGCATAATAAAACACTTTGGAAGACACTTGCCTCTGATTAGGCTTTTGTCAGCACAGAGGTTTCTGTCTGACTGTGATTTTGACAGAAATTGGGGTACTTTCCCGGGCTCAGTCTTGTTATGGGAGATGATGTGTAGCACAGAGCTCTTGGCAGTGTAGGTCTGGCAGGAATTTCAGGTATTTTGCCATCTAGACTGTACAGCAAATGTAATGAATGCCCTTCCCACCCCTGTTTCATAGGTGGAGGTACCAGAAGCCCTTCGATGAAAGCCTGGATGACAGAAGAAGCAGAGCAGTGATCAAAGGGAGGCTGCTTGTTCTTTCACTGGTGGTAACATAGACTGTCTAGAAAGCTGCTTCCAAAGTACCTCTTAGATTCAAGCCATTTATCTTTTATTTCAACGAAATAAACTGCTAAATACAAAATAATGCTTTAATGATCCATTTGCATTGTAATCTGTAAATATGGAAATAATTTTCTTTTTTATTTAATGAGATTTATATTGAGAAGTTGTTGCTTATTTAGATATTCTTGTTAGTATCTGATTGCACATCACTGGACAAGTTCCTTACACTGAGATGTAATAGTTTACCAGCCTGTGGTTTCTTTTTCTTTTTTCCATGAATTTACAATAAATGTGGTTTGAAGCTTTAAGGCAGATACATAGTCTTGGATTTCTGTGAGTGAAAACCCACCAGATGGTTGCATCAAGTTCATGGGCATTTGGGAAGTCTCCTGGGAAAGATCTTGAGATCTTTCTCAGCTGCACCTAAGCCTATATTGAGGATAGTACCTGGGCTCATATATTAGTGCAATTTCATATTTGCATTGGAAAAAATGGTTTACTAAGGCTATATACCTCTAAAACTAAACTGTGGGTTGTGTCAGGTCACCAATATTGCACACCAGGTCCTGAACCGTGGCCTAAAGAACTGGGAGATGAATAGAGCTGTAGTTCACCTTGAGTTATAGGCTGATAATTAATTTCAATATTTTAGGATGCAGCTGAGTTATTCAAGTGAGATCCATTCAGTACAAGCACCGTCTCTGTAATCAGAACCAACCCCAGTGCAGCCATCCAGTCAGACAGAGAAACTTGAAAAGCAGCCTACCATCCAGGTGGAAAAAGGCTTCCCTATGGTGTCAGTTGAACAACAAGCAGGGTGTGAACTGTCAATATGATACAGTGGAAGCAGAGCCAACATCACTTGGAGATGCACGACTGGAGGTATCACATCACAGGCAATGGCATGAGCAGCCCTTCTTCATGTAGCACCAGACATCTCCCTCTGTCAAATTAGCTACGGTTCTGGGTGCTTCAGCTAGTGTGAAGGCAGTGATAACATGAAGAAAACTGAGTAGTGGCCAAAATGTTGAAAGGCAAGAAGAGAGATATGTTCAGAAGCACTACTAAGTATTAATTAGTTTGCTCATTGCAACTATAAATAACAGAATTCGTATTTCTTTTATATATAGCCACATCAAAATGATTTGATGTGGCTATATATAAGAATTACTTAGGGTTACCTGGTAGTGGTACTGAAAAAATATGAGTAAGCTTGTACCTACAAAAATTAATGAGATAGATTTTCCCAGAAACAGGAACGAATTACTGGGTGGAAATTAAGCCTAATGGAGAGGGGAACCTTCTAATGAATTGTCAGAAATGTTACTGCTATGACAAGAAAACAGTGAAGACTCCTTTTTCTTCTGTATTTATTGACAAAATGTACCAAAAGCAATTTATAACTAACTGAAAAACTTTCCAACAACTTTCTTCTTGCTCATGATCACAACAACTCATGAGAATTTCTAGATCCAGTATTACAGGAAATATGGTATGTGTGATTGCTGTTCAGCTGCATTTATAATTGTATAGGCTCCCATACCATAAAAATCGAACTATGGTCAATCTCCCAAAATGACCAAATGGAAGCTGGGGCTTGGGATCTACTGGAATGCAGACCACACTGAGGAGTAGACCTGTGGTCCCAGACCTTGTAAGCAGAAGCTTAAGAAGGATGAGAAACATCCTGGATGTTTAATCAAATGGAAAAATCAGCTAATCAACTACAAGGGAAAATAAAAGGCAATGAGGGAACTCAGGGAAAGCACGATGGAGAGGGTTTGGACAAGATAAGTAAATGTTTTTAAAAAAACAATACCATACTTTTGAGGAAAGAACTAGAGTGACAAGTGAGGAAACTCTCAGTATGAGAGGTGAAAAATTATATAGAAAAAAGAGATTATAAAGAAGAATACTGAAAAGTGGCAGATGAGAGAAGAGAAAAATGTGGAAGAAGAAAAAGCCTAGAAAAAAGGAAGAGGGTAGAATTCATTTTTCAGGTTGGTATTACCCTTTTGCAGGACAGGATGGTGGGCACAGCTCGGGTGGGGCAGAGTGGTGTCTGTGGTGGCTGTCAGGGACTGTCAGCCCTCTCAGGGTGAGCCCTGCCCTGGGTGTGGTGCGCTCACAGGAGCAGCAGCCGAATCCCCTGCGGCACTCGGAGCTCACCGAGCAGCAATCCCGTGCCTCTGCCAAAGCCTCATCTGGGCAATTGCCCTCTGCCCACGTGCATTTCACAGCAGTTTCCTTGAGGCGTTTCAAGGCACAGCTCCTGTTTGCAGAGCCACAAGGCACCCCCAAACACTTTGTTAAGGTTTGGAGGCCCCACTGAAAGGAAAGCTCATCCCCTTCTCCCCGAGGTGTCAGCTCTGCTGCTCCTGGTGGTGCTGAGCTCCCTCACAGATGTATCCAAGAAACAATCTATTTTTCATTCAAACAGGCAAACAAGCATTGTATGACAAGCATCCCAACCCCTCTGGGAGCTACTGTGCTGCCTTCCTGGATAGTAATAGGGTTTAACAGGAGCCAAGAGGTGCCAAAATGTGTTTCTGCCTTAGGAACAGACACCCTTGGGCCATTTGCCCTGGGGCCCTGCCTGTAAGCTCAATTCACTTCTTTTTGGCCACAGGGAGACAACTGATCTCTGCTGGAGGCCTGACTGCCTCTTCTTTGACCTGCAGGAAAGGTTCCTGGAGTCAGCTGCTGCACATCCTGTGCTATGCTCCCATCAGAGTGGACACGAGGCCCCAAGATGCAGGTATGCTCCTCATTGGGCTCAGGAGGCTCCTGCAGTGGGTCACCATCCATTTTCTCTGAAAGACCAGTCAGAGAAACAAACACATCAAAATTCATCATCCATGTGTTCCATGTGTAACATGGGACAACTAACTCAGCACTGTGAGGCTGCACCTCGAATCCTGTCTGCCTCACTGCAAGAAGGACATTGAGGGGCTGGAGCATGTCCAGAGAAGGACAGAGCTGGTGAAGAGTCTAGAGAGTGAGTCATATGAAGAATGTCTGAGGGAGCTGGGGGTGTTCAGCCTGGAGAAAAAGGAGACAGAAAAGGGAGACTTTGTTTGTCTCTGTAACTACCTGACAGAAGCCTGCAGCCAGGTCAGTGTCTTCTCCCACATAAAAAGTGACAGAACAAGAAGAAATCGCCTCAAATTTCACCAGGGGAGGTTTCGACTGGTTATTAAAAAAAATTCTTCAGCAAAATGGTGATCAAGTAATAGAGTAGGTTGCCTAGGGAAGTTGTGGAAGTGTCCTTGGAAGTGTTCAGAAAATGGGTAGGTGTGTGGCTCAGAGACATGGTTTAGAGGTGAACCTGGCAGTGCTGGGTTAAGGGTTAGACTCAACAGTCCTAGAGGTGTTTTCCAACCTCAATGATTCTGTGATTCTAAAAGAGCTGACCTTTGAAAGAACCAGAAATACCAGAGCCTGTCTGCTCCCTGTAAATCCAGTATGCAGCCCTTTAGTTCATGCCTCACCACCTAGGGAAGTGTCTGAAGTTATAGATAGAAAAGGAGCTCATAGAAGAGCAAGAAATTTTATTTTCACATCTTCTGGAAGTTTTGCTGCCTCCTCCTGAGTGCCCTGTTGATGTTCTGGACAGTGACCTGCCTTGCTAGGGCTTGGCTGCAGGCAGAGGTGCTGGTCCAGCTGCAGAGGTGATTCCTTCCCACCAAACAGGGCAGGCAGCTGTGGGGGCTCCTGCCAGGTGAAGCCACCTCCATTTCTGGAGGCCAAGTCTGTGCTGCACACAAGTGGGGAGCCAGAAGAGCTGGAGTGGGACAGGCCCTGCGTGGTGTGGTGGGAGAATGGATGTTCTGTGAGGCAGAGAGGAGTGGGAAGGTGTAGCCAAGGCCTCTCCCTTGCCCACATGGTAGCACAGCACAGTTACAACTCTTGCAGAACACAGCTGTGAATATTGCAGACTCCCACGCCACCACTCGTACGTCTTTCTCAGAAGTCCATCAGTTCAGTGGAAGTAATGATTAAGGCAGAGCAGCTCCACACCCAAAATAGAGAGAACTTGTCTGCAGGCTGTTTAGAGACTGACCACCAGGAGTTAGCCACGAAGGGGATACTTGCAATGCCTGGATGTAAGGGGAGAGGTAGCTCCAAACACTATTTTCACAGGTGCTGGCCCAAGTGAAACAGCATCTGGAAGGGTGTGTACAATTTCAGTAACTAACAGCCAGGAAAAATTGTTTTGAATTGGAAGAGGGACAGAAAATGGCTGGGATAATTGGGGAACTGAAGAGGCTGTCCTGTGAGAGAGATGAGAACAGGTGGTGGGATCAATCTAGCCAAACAAAGGCTCAAAGGGATTTCAGCTCATGTCTATAAATACTGCAATGTGGAAAGAGCTACAAGACATAGCAGTAGAAAAAAAACTCCAGAAACTGCACATGACTGCATTTGGATCAGAAATTAGAAGACATGTCCAAACTCTTAGAACAAGAATGTGCTTGGAACAGCCTTCCCATTAAAAGAGAATGGGCAAATTCTTACTGTTAAAATAATACAAGAAGCTTTTGAAAATTGTAGTAGAGTTTGGTGTTTTCAGAAGCAGAAGCCTGAAACTGGTAACACAGAAGCTCTGCCATTATTAAATTAATGCTCTTAGATGTGATAACTCCACAGGATCTGCCACCTGGAATAGCATTGAAAGTTGTAAAAATGTCTTACAATTTGTAGTAAGATGCTCTCTTTTCAAATCCATATAAGTAAGATGTAACTTTAAAAAAAGACTATTACACAGAAACTGAAGTCTTCTACTAGATTCTAGCTTAATACCATGCACACTTGATGCCAGCAGGAAACTAATGATTTACTAAAGGGAGTAGAATTTGTTTCACGTATTGATAAGCCCAGCACTGCATGTACACTCTCATCTGTTTGTCCAATGCTGCAGTTATGACACAATTAATTTTTAGATTAATTCCTCAGAAGTTATAAAACAAGTTTACTTTGACTTTCCAGTTCGATTACTTGATTTTGAATTTTAAGTTCTTAAATAAGATAGTGATAATTGTACCACAAACGTAAGGAGAAATACTGCACCCAGGAAAAAAAGCCTTGCTTAGAAAAAAAAAATTGTGTGCCTGTATCACTGAGAAGATGCTCTTTAGAATCACCTGGTGACTTGTGGTGGCTCCTTTTAGATAAGTAGCATGAGACATTTTTTTCTTTTCACAAGTGCAATATTTGCCCACTCACAATGTTTCAAATTAGGCACTAAATGAAGTTTCTGTTTGGGACTGTGATTTTTGTAGTATTTTAGTAATTTTATTTTATCAGACAGTTCTCTTGCTCTGTGAAGTACAGACGACTCACATTTATGAGCTTTTACTCAGAAAAGACCATTATCAAGGGGAAACATCTCCATATCCTACCTCTTGGCTGGGACACGAACTTCCCAGTGCTCAGCCTCACCCTGAGTTGCCAAGACCTGGAGCCAGAAAGGAGGAAGATTAGGAACAAGGGGTGTTCACAGCCTGGGGGGGCCAAGTGAGGATGTGAATCTGGACAGAGCAAGTGAGGATGGGGTAGCTCCCAGCACGGACTGACCCTTTGCCCCAGCTCCACTTTCCAACCTCACTTGCCAGGGCTGTCCTGCCAGGGCAGCCTTGGGGCTGCTGGGGGGATGAGAGCTTGTGCTGAACTGGAGAGAACTGCAGTGAGAGCACAACAGCTGAGGGCTTTCTTTCTGTGTAGACAGTGGGAAAACAGGGCAACTGTCACACACTGGCTG
Source organism: Thryothorus ludovicianus (assembly GCA_013397245.1). NCBI lineage: Eukaryota > Metazoa > Chordata > Aves > Passeriformes > Certhiidae > Thryothorus > Thryothorus ludovicianus. The sequence continues at coordinate 840,432 of VZTB01005683.1, read as the reverse complement.
CAGGGTAGCTGGGGCACTCTCAGGTCCAGATGTAACTGTTCTGTGAGAAAAGGATGGATCAGTCCAAAGGAAAAATGGAGATATGAAAAAATTCTGTCATTGTGGAAAGCAAGGAAACAGTCTGTTTGCCAAATGTATTTATTTCTGTCTGTAACCTTTGACTAGTTTCAGCTTCAAATGAATATGAATTTTATAAAACCTTTTTTAATGGTAAAAACAATTGAGTTAATTTCTACAGAGCTATAACACAGGGAAAGATGTTTTTCTTTTATTAAAATACAATCACAGTAAAAATTCTTACTGAGTGTCTGGTAAGAGCCCAGACGTATCTCAAAGCCAAGACTGAGGGTTATGTCCTGGGCTGGTTGTGTACTCTGGGGTATATTTTTTAATTTGTTATGCCTCTATTTTGCCTTGGAGAGATCAGTATTGATCCTTCTCACAGTACTGCAAGGTTCACATAGACTGAAGTGTGCTCCAAGATCCTCAGCCATCAAGTGCTACTGGATTCATTATTACTATATTTATTTTATTTTTATTTTTGCTAACAAGAATACTTTGGTGGAATATAAGTGAATATTTCTAAATGGTTTATTTCTAAATGGTGAGAGAAGCACAGCCCATGATCCAATGCAGGAAATTTTGTAAATGCAGATGAGGCAATCCATGGGAACAGGAGTTTCACAGCTGATCTGGCTGAGATAGAATGCCTGTGGAAAGGAAGACACACCATTTCTGCCATTTCCTCGCTTAAGAAACAAGCATCTAAGGAACTGATAGTCAGAAATGCTTATGTACTCTGAGGAGGATAAATCTGGGATGATTCCTAGGAGTGGCCTAGAAAATGTTTCACCAGACTAACCAAGTATGGCCTCCATGCTTGAGACTAGTTTTCTTGTGTGGGACAGACTGGAACTTCCAATTCCACAGGTAAGAAATTAATTCCTTCTGCACCCCATTATGCTTTTCTGCTGAGAGCATTAGGTCAATCTACCCATGAAAGACTAAGTATTTCCTGGGCTTTTCTTTCTAGTTTTTTTTTCATGAAACATTTGGAGCTATAAGCTGTATTTTTTAATAATCACACTCATGAATGTTCTTGAGGGCTGCCAACGAGCTACAGTTAAAGCAGTGAATTTTGCAGGCACCTGAAGGAAGTGTTTATGTGTACACAGTGTGGGGTCACCCCTGTTGCTTGGTCTCAGCTTACTGCTCTCTAAATCTGCGACCCATGCTTGTGTTGCTGTGTTTCACAAACAAGTTGGAAGGCAACAGTGCTCGGGTTTCATGTGCTCTTAATCACTTCTGCCAAATTCCAGCCCTTTGTTTTGCTCTTCACCAAGTGTGCCTGGACTGTGGCAGGTCATTCTCAGCTGCAGAGGATGGGCAGGTACAAGCAAACTCTGCCCGTACTGTGAGTGGTGAGACTGGCACCAGCACCAGTCCAGAAGGTTTGTGACTGCACAGGCAGCACCCAGACAGGGCAAATACTCCTGCCTTTCATCCCAGATTAGCATGGGTTTGGGTGTGTAACAAGCCCTTGCTACAAGATTGCTATGAGATGTCATCCCATGCCAAGATTATCTTCTGTTTAGCCACTCCTGAGCTAAACTTTTCAGTCTGCTCGAGTTTAGTGACTAAAATCAGTTTGAGATCAAATCACTCCAAACACCCCAGTAGTTGGATTTTAGGTGCAACACCAGCTCCAGGACCATTTTGCAGTTCTGGATGTGCACTACAGAAAAAAAAATCAACCAACAAGAAGGAAGGCTGTTCCAGGTTGCTTCCCTCGACCTCTCGCTGCAGTTTCAGAGCTGTGTTGCTGGTGCAAAGGAGATGCTGGGAACATCTAGCTAGGAACAAAGGGAGGACAGTATTGGGCAGCATGGATTTAGCTTGGATTTAGTTTTTCTGGATCAGTACCCTAAACTCTTTGTGATACAGAGCCACAGATGTTGATAGTTGATAGCCCAGCACAGCTGAGCAGCCTGCATAACCCCACCGTGCCACTGGCTCCCACTCTCAAATTCCCACTGCAAAGAATCCCACGGGTCACATGGAGAACTGAGCTCACAGCTGGGTGTCAGACAATCCTGAGCCCTAATCCTGCTCTGACAGCTCCCTGGTACAAGACATGGTGTTACCTCAAGGGCACTGAGCACGTTTTATCAGCTTCCTGTCTGCAGGGCATAAAACCTCTCCAAACTGGCCTTTGCTTCAGGGAAACATCAAACATAATTAAGCTGGCCCTTAAAAATACATGGTAGATGGAGCTCCTAGTGTCCCTAAACAACATCCATTGGAAAGGTCTTATTTACTTTGTCATCTTAGGCGAAAAGTAAAGGACATGGAGGACCATTCACACCGGATAGCTACCATTTGATTACCTCAGAGTGGCAATGAATGGCCTTATCTGTGAGTGACTGTATAGCATGTCAATGCTACAACCTGCTGTGTCTCATTCTAATGCTTCATTAAATGCAGGGTGAGCAGACCTGTTCAATGCAGAGGGCACCAGTTCCTCAGACAGCCACCCACCCAGCCAGCTGTGAGCCCACCTACAGACTGATTCTGAAGCAGTCAGCCTTCCCCCCTGCCATGTGTTTCTCCTCAGCTTTAATCTGCACCAGAGGAGATGTGGTGCTGAGAAACTGAGAATGTGGGGTCCTTATCACATTTGGGAATCTGCATTACCCACGACTGCTCTCCCATCACTTGCTCTGCCTGTTGATTGTTGGATACTGTCTCATCCTGTATTGGCACTAGCAGTGCCACCTGGGATAAAGTGGCAATGGGGTGATAGATGCAGAGAGGTTCTTTCATCAGATATGGGTCAATTCATCACTTCCAGGGTGGAATTTCTGGGTCTCCAGTGCTGCTGTTGTGGTGAGATTTGCATGCCTGAGATGGCTCAAAGCAAAGACCTGAACTTCACTCTGTCGTATTTCAATGAATGTTTAAACACCTGCTTTCCAAAACAGCTTCTTTCACAATGATAAATATTTAACCCCTCCTCCAAATGGAGCAGTGGTCTCAAAAGATTTTCAGTTTGACTACAGCTTTGAGGCTCAGGGTCTCTCATTTGATTTTAAATTAAGAAGTCTGGAAAGTTCATTACTTCTGGGGCAAATGGTAAAACTGCTCAGTTCAACAAGCCATGAGGTGAAAAATTGCAGGGTTCTTCAGTCTTCTTGCTGGCTCTGGGGGAGCTGCAATGATCTGTGAAAAGAAGATTCAAATGTGTTCACCTTGTGCCAGTATTTGTCAGCAAAAGATGCTGCCTGCTGTCCTGAGGTCACGGGAGGTTTCCAGGGCCGCTCCTGGTGTTTAAAAGCAAGCACTCTGCTTGAGCAGTTATTTCTGACACAGAATATCATACTTTAAAAGCAGAACATCTGGTTTAGTTGAAAGCAGCTGGGGATGACCTGAAGGCACATCAGGAGTTGCATAATTACACTTAGCTTTTAAGTGAAATTAGGGATTCATTCTGGAAATCCTGTTGAAGCTCTCGCTCTATTCTGATCAAAGGCCTCTCACACCAGATATATTATAATCCTTCAAACAGCAAACACTGAGATAAGCAATGCTGGCAGAATTTCCTTCATGGCATCTGTACAGCTGCTTTTGAGCAGGACCCACACTGTGCTGCAGAAGGCAAGGCTGCATTCAAATATTTGAGGAGGAAGAAAAGATGCTACACCTCAGCACAGTAAGGACATCTACCTTCATGTGAGACCAGAGGAGGTCATGGAGTTAGAGGGATGGAGCAGCTTTTCTATGTGAAAAGGCTAAGAGAAATGAGATTGTACAGCCTGGAAAAACACAGCTTTGGGACCTAACTGCAGCCTTCTAGTACCCAAAGGGAGCCTACAAGAATTGGAGAGGACTCTTGTATATCAGGTAGTGACAAGGGGAATGGCTTCAAACTGAAAGACAGCAGGTTTAGATTAGATATTAGGAAGAGATTCTTTACTGTGAGAGTGGTGAAACACTGGAACAAGTTGCTCAGAGAATTTGTGGATGCCTCATCCATGGAAACCTTTAAGGCCAGGTTGGATGGAGCTCTGAGAAACCTGGTCCAGTGCAAGGTGTCCCTGTCCATGGCAGGGGGTTGGAACCCCCTTTAAGGTCCCTTTCAGTTCAGGCTCTAGGACTCTATAATTTTATTTGCCTTTTCCCCAAGTGCTGTGTGAAGGATCACCTTGCTGTGGGGCAGAGGTGAACACCATCCTGCCAGAGATCTGACTTCTCACTTCTCACCAGCTTGGCCTCCACGCTGCATAGCACCAAGAAAAGCTTTACTATGGTCAGTTTTTCTTTTTTCTTTCCATGTCTCTAGCCATTCCTTCCATTACCACTTTCAAAATTATGGAGGAATATGCTCCATCCCAACCATTTTCTTCTGCTGACCCTTCCCTTCATTGCAGTGTTTTGCATAGAAGAGGCTTGATTTTTTTACATGTTTTCTTTGAGACATTTGTCTGCTTAATAACTCTCTGGGAGACATAATCAGTGTGATTCAAATATTATCAGCTTGGGCTCAGGGGCTCTCATCAGTGTCAATCTTTTCCTCACATGTCTGTCTGCTGAAGTCCACATTTTTATGTCAAAAGACACCCTGCAACTTCTTTTTTTTCCCCTCTTTAATCCTCATCTAGTGTTGCTTGGGTAATTGGAGATGAAAGTACCTGAGGTAAGGAAAAGCCAAACCTAACCCATGAAGACAGTCTGCACTGAAGCTTCACCAAGCTGCTTTTTCCTTCCCACTGGCTCTGAACCAAAACAAAGACTAAGACATCTTTTCATCTTATGTCTCAAAGCTGATGAATATTCTCTCCTAGCAGATATCACACAATCCCTCAACTGACATCCCTCACTGTCTCAGGTAAAGGGTCATGTCCTTGTGGTTGTGATACCAAGCCCTTCAAGATTTGGGCCCTCCCAAATTTGAATAAAACTGAATTTTCTTTTGTTGTTAATCAGTAGCTAGAGCTGAATAGTTATGATTAAGCAATTGCATTGTGAACATTGTGTGCTTGACTAATCTTTAAGACAGTCCCAAGCTGAATGGGCTGTTTGGACAAGAGCCACCAGGAGTGAAGTCAGCAGAACTGAGCAGTAACTGGGGGAAAGGTAATTCCAGCAGTGGGAGATCCTGACCACCTCCCATTGACCACCTACTCAAAATGAACCCAACTCAAACGGAGGGGAGAACTGTGCATGCAGACTAATTAGCATGAGAATCAGAGATATAATTTGGAAATAAGAGTTTCAGCACTAATTAATGGAAACGTTATGTAATCTGTAACCAGTGAATGCTGATGCCTTTGTAAAATGTGTAAATAGCATGAAGTTTTGATGACTGAGGAGCTAGCATACACTTCAGAGGAGAAACAGCATAGCACGAGTCCCCAGCAGGGTGCTATGGCACAGGAGAGCTGCTCAGTGATCATTATGAAAAGTAACCCTACAGGAACTCTCTTTGCAGACTGTAACTCTACTCCTGTGGCTGATGAATCACACCAATTAACAACATATTCCTCTCTAGGACTAAGACTATTGCTAGGGAAGTTCAACTCTACCTGTGCACTTGCTGCTGCAGAGCTCCCATCCTGGCTGTCTCCAGGACACCCCAACAGCATGCACACGCATGCTCAGAACAACCAATATTTAAACTAAGTGAAAAAATTTGGTGTTAGTACCTCTATGAGCTTCTGCTCAGCAAGACATTAAGAACTGTGTAGGGCAGAAACATTTTGTCAGTTTCACTCGAATTGGCAACACAAAGGACAAAGGTTTTGTTTCGTTTTTCCTCCTTTAATGCAACAAAATAGATGCTGCTGATGATGACCCATCTTCATAGTAATAGAACAGGTCAGATTTAAAGAGGTGCGTTTGCCCTTGTATTTCTTAGAAGCCTTCTCCATGTTGACAGTGCAGCTGTTCACTGAAAATTATGGCAAGTCCAAAAGATTTTTAAGAAAGCATGGATCATGTTGATCAGATGAAATAGCTGACACGTTTTAACCTTATGGCTGTAGTAGTTATCAAGTGCAAATTGTAAAAAAAGAAATTTAATAGAGGAAAGTAAATCAATCTGACTTCAGCCACATCCTGTCACGATTTCTCCTAATGTCCCATGATGATCCAAGAGGCTGGGGAATATAGTGTGACTGTCATCCAGCAGCAAAATATTATCTCACGCTCCAAAGCTACTGGCTGCCTTTCCTCTAACAAAGTCAGAGCTCCAACGCGCACCCTGATGAAAACAGGATGGCCCCTCTCAAACTGACATGAGACAGACGAGGCAGTAAGATGAAACCAGCAGAAGCCAGCACACACAGAGCTGCAGTAAATCTAAGCCATAAACAGAATGCCTCCTGTACTCCAAATCCTCCAAGGGCCCTGCACTTTCTGAAAGCACGGCAGCAGCGCTGCTGCACCTTCGACCTTGCAGACCTGCAGGCACTCAGAGAAGCAGCGATTCCGGTCATTTTCCAATGACACGCCCATGGAACTGTCACTTCCCACATGTTTGGGGAGGAATGTGTGGCTGCTGCTGGGCCCGGTGCAGCCTGGGCACAGCCACCCGATAGGGCTGCTCACCCAGGGCTGCAGGACTCCCTGTTCGGGATCAGTTAAGCTTCTGACACCGTCACTCACAGCACAGTGCTCCTGATGAGAGCTGTGCTGCAAACCTGGCTTGCAAACCAAGGGATTAGCAACTACTCTGTAGGCCCCAAACCTATGTCTTTCACATAGTGTATTAAAACATTTTTAGTTTATTAAAACTAAATCCATGGGGAACTGCATGCTGTGGCTGGGTTTCCAAAATGTTAAATCGAAAACCAGTTTGATGCAACACTAGAGCATGACCCAATATTTGCACACACAAGTACTCAAACTACTCAGATTAACTTCTCTTCAGACATGATTAATGTTGTTTTGATTTTCATTTTGAAAGCTTAGAAATGGCTACTGATTCTGAAAACCAGACCTTGTAGAAATGAAGAAGTCTTACCTAACTTTTCTGTTCTGAGAACTGAGATAACTAAATCTGAACAAGGAAAACGACATTTAAAAATATTTTAAGTGTCATATGTCTGGACTGCAGTACATGTCTGGACTAGATGTATTTATATGCATTGTGCTATTAGCACCATTAGACAAATGAGCAACTGAGGCACAGGGCAAGACTCATTTGGTTTCAGTCAAAACACCTGCATCTAAGTGTCTGAAGTGCAAGATGGCACCTGCTCAGTGTCCACACGCTCATTACAGTGGGTGCAGGGTCAGAGGAATGACTGAGTGGGACAAATGCAGGATTCCACTTTGAGCAGTCAGGGATGCAGAGCAGTGACACATCACGTGTTCCTGAGAGAGCACAGCCACCCCTCCTGAACGCTGGGCCACGGGGCTGGAGTATGGGACACGACCCCACGCTGCTCTCTGTACACACCGCTGAGACACCCGTGCAGACAACCTGCCCTGATGGGGACCCTTTGGAGCCACCTTCACACAGAGAGCCTGCCTGAGGGTAGACAAGAAGCTTCTGTCACACACAGCAGCATTTTCACTCAGAGGTCTCTCCTCCTGCTAACAACCTGAATTCATTTTATGGCAAATAATGGGTGAGACAGCAAATGTACAGATAGCTTGACTTTTCTCTCTTTCAGAAGACACTAGTTCTCTCTAGGCAGAGAAGGCATACTAGAAGAATGGGCCAAAGGTTAAGAGGCTTAGTGCTGAAAATAGCTTGGAGAAGGACAAAAGGAAGCATATAATCTAGTTTTGGTGGAAAATCAGGAACTACGAAGGTATGAAATTATTTCACACTGTAATTATTTCATATTGCATCACTCCTATGGAGGATTTTAGGACCAACAGAAAGGCTGTTCTGACTGAAAACACAAGGGATGCAACTAACAACTTGATCTACCACAGTATTTGATTTCAGTCAGGAGGTTGAAATTACAGCCTTTCAGGAAACAAAGCTACCTTGTGTCTACAAGTAACACTGAGAGAATTCCCTTCTGCTTGGCAGAATACACAGGTCTCACAAATCCTCCCCACTGCAGTGTAGCTGAAGGTAACCCAGGTAAAATCGATCATCCAGGACACAAAGTACAAGGAATGTGCTCTCAGCTCACTCCCAATCCAGGTATCACCTCTAGCCTGGACAGGCAGTTGACTGAGGATGCATATCCTATACAAAAAGTTGGAATGATGATGATCAGCCTGACTGGTTGGTGCCCAAGGTGTGCACGGTTTCCTCAGGTTCATAGCCAGGAGAACACACACAATGAACCAGGCAATGTGCCCAGTACCAAAGAAAGACTGCAGGATTTTTTTGTTTTCTATGCCACCAGTGGGCTTGGGTTGATTAAAGAATGGTTCTTGGATTACATCTATCCTTTAACCAGCCACCCACCTCTCACAGTGCTCATGAGAGCAACCAGCATAGTGTTTTCCCAACGGATCATTTAGGATCTCTTGTTCTTCACCTTGGTACACAGGTAAGACCAATTTTTTCCCAAAGAGGAATCCATACCAGGACAACTTCTGTTCCTTTGAAATGTGTTAAACAACAGCTGTGTGCTGTAAACTGCTGAAGGTATTTGTGCCACCTGTATTTCTACCAGGAGGTTTAGGGGCATTGCCAGTGAAGCCAAGAATGGTGAAGTAGTAAGGGCTGAGATGTGATAATAGCTGAGTTTTCCAAGCAGGACATTGGTGTAGTGTGAGTCAGAAGAGTATCCCAGCCCCTGTAAGGTAAGCACAGAAGATAGTACAGCACAAAAGAGATCCTTTAACATTACAGAATGATTTCATACTCTTTTTCTTCTACCAACTGCAGGCCTGAGCACTGTGAACACAGATGACAGCAGAGAGGTTTGCTCTCCAAAAATTTCTACACTTCTCTCCTGTCTCAAGAGACGGCAGGTGAGTTTCAGTAAAATATTATCTAGAAATTAGATTCTAGAAGCTACTATAGGTGAAAAAGACTACTACTAAAGCAGATTTCTGCTTTAACCATGGGCCTTTCACAGTCACACAGATGAACCATCAAAAACATGTTTTATGTTAATAGGTGTAGTCAGCTCTTTCCATTTCATTTTGAATTTAAAAATAAAGCCAGATTCTCTGCTGACTACTGGAAAACCATAACTCTGAGGATTATTGATTATTAAATAAGCACTATTTTGGTCCAAAAAGACTACTACTCTGTAGTATTATCCAGAAAAGAGAACAGAAGATGTGAAAGCTTCTCAGAAGTTTGTCAGTCCATGCTCCTTGTATCCTGAGCATCTGTGAATGACCCATCACTAACAAAGGGCTCCAAATCCAGCTCAGATGCTCCAGCAGTTCCCTGGTTTTTGGCATCGACATCCAGAAGAGCCAATTCCCAATTCTGTGTTCCTGCCAATGTGATTTAAGCAAATACTTTATGTCTGATATATGATACAACCATTATCCTATTTTTTAAGCTTTAAACATCAGATTTCATTGTGTTCCCAAAGTGTACGTACAAAAATATAATGCTGGTAATGGCTGTTTTTTAAGCAAAACTTGCACTCCCTCATCTAGTCCTTCAGTAATAAATTTAGAATTCATACTGCACAAGTAACCAAACTCAAGATGATTAAGCTTCAGGGAGGAAAAAGCACACCCATGAAGTAATGGCTCAAGAATTTCACTCCAGAGAGACTCCCAAAACCTTTTAGAGCACAAGAAAAAAAGACCTTAAAGCATATTTGTTGATACAAATAAACAAACAAACAAAAGAAAAACCCCCAAAACAACCCCACAATAAATGTAACATATCAAACTCCCTTATTTCAGGCACTGCTTATAGACGAGTGAGTCCTGCATTTATTATCTAAAAAAAAATTTGAGTAGTTACAGAAAAATTTGAGTAACTGATAAACTATTAGTCTAACTCATTTTAGCAAGTTATACCTGCAAATACTGTAAATTCAGCATAAAAATTTTTTTTTTCAGAAAAACATCTCACTAATTATATTTGGGCAATGATTCTATTTCTCAACATGTATCTGAATTGCTTTCAAACCTGTGATTTCAAACAACCAATGTTTTATTCTTTTTCAAGCACAATGTATCAGACAAGTCATAGCAATTTGTCAATTAAAAAAAAAACAAAACCAAAAAGGCTCCTTCACAACTGGATAAACATCCTCAATCTTTTAAAGACTGTCTGAGACATGTCAGGCTAGTCACTGACAAGGCAGTTAAAACATGGATATCAAACCTCCCCAGCTCATGGTCCAGTTCTTACTGCCCCATCCTTTCCATCTTCTCACTCATAAGAACATTCCAGGCAGTAAACAAAGACATAGCAACAGGAGTCCTTACTGCAAGGCTAAAGGATAACACTGGTCCTTTGAGAGACAAAGGCTGAGTATCTTCTAAGCTTCCCTAAACCATTTTCACTTTTCTATAAATAAAGCTGCTTATCACTGTACTTAAGCTTCAGGAACTTTAATTAGACCAAGAATTCCTCTAATGATTAGATAAAGGCTGTTGCAGTGGACTGCTAACAGTCTTAAAAGCAGTAGGATCTTTCCTCCTTTTTCCTCTTTATAAGACTCTTACTTGGGAAAGTAACCACTGTCAAATAAAAAAAAAAAAACCCCAAAAAAACTCCTTTCAAAAGCATGTTTTAACCTTCTGCTTATGAAGTGGAAAGGAAATGATTATATAGCTCAGCTCATCCTACAATTAACAATTCCAACTGTGCCTCACACTTAAGGCCTAGAAATCAGACATGCACTAAACCTCAAAACAAAGTGTACACCAGGGTAACAGTTTGAAATGCTGGACTCTTCAGATGCTTTAGGAGAGAGAAGCAAACTTCTGAAGTATCCTGAACTCAAACTCTATAACATGCAGGACAAAGATTTGCATCTGTATAATCCAGGCTAAGTTAATGCATTTACTGACAAGAGTTAATTATTTAGAACTTCTAGAATGTTTATTAATGATCCCGTGTTTGTTTGACCTTGAAATGTTACTGGTTTATTGCACTTGCCTGCAGCAGTAGCTGTTTCCAAGGAAGTGGTGAGATCTGCCAGGGTGTCACATTCTTGCTCATTGTGTTTACTCAACAGCACAATCCAACTTTCCAGAGACATGAAACTACAGAGATCTGACAGTGGCTATTTACTGCTTTGTGAACTTGGCCAGGTGACCAAAGTCACTTTCAAAGTGTGTAATCAATCTACAGATCTATTTTAAAACCTGTGCCGCAATCAGCACTTAAAAACCACACAGTTTTACACTAGTTGGGTCAAATTAATTTTATTACGCTTCATGATGAATTGCCACCAGTGCAACATCCTATTCACTGTACATTTCAAAAATTCACATACTAAAAATTTCAGTTTGATAAATGGAAAACTGAATGATTGAGAAGTTCTTACGAATTTCATACGTACAAGTGGCTAGCCGATATTGTCTATGCACAGAGAGTGTTGAGATACAAAAGCCTCATGCTAGTTTGTTAATTGCTAAGGCTATCTGGACAGTCAATTAACCAGAATATATAAGAGGCCTTCATTACAATGTTTAGCAACAATGCACCAGTATCATGAAATGCTATCTTCTGCTTGGAGTGCAAGTGGCAGAGTGCTGAAGCATGCAGCTATGACTAACCTAACTGCCATCACAGTCTGTGTGCCTGAAATTTATCATGAACACTACTTTAAAGGAAATATTAACCTGGACACAACAGGTGTGAGTGTACTTTTTGTATGAAGAAATAGAAAACCCCAAAGCTTTCTTTGGCCAGTATCTACAAATCAAAGTTTTATTCAATAATGCAACTTCAGAGCTCCCAAAATCCAGAATATAAATTTGATTAATGAACTGTGATGCTTAATTATTAACTATATTACAGAAATTCCAATTCTGGGAACATAACAGCTAAACATATCTGGTAAGTAGCATGTTAGGAAAACCTCTAGGCCTCATCTGCTTAATTTTAAAATGCCCTATATGCAGTAAAAATAAGAGTGCAGTGCCAGAAGTTATATGAAAGCCATACAAATATTCTCCTTATACACAAGCTGTTAACTCCACTGCCATTAGCTACACCAGGCTGCACTGGCACTTGATCCAAAGCTCAAGCCATTACAGCAGCAAAGCCAGCAGGAAGTGTTTCCAGCAGTGGAGGCCAATGCCAAAGTTACTGCAAGAAAGTGAGACCACTTGGCAATTTTTTTTTTCTCAAGTTATGTGCTTAAATTACTCTTGGAAGGAAGTTAGCATCCTCTGAATAATTTAACTACAACCATACCTCTCCCACTACTTTTCAGCAACTTTCTTTCTCCTCCTACCACTAAATCAATTTGTTAAAGACTAGGTTATAACTGGGTTAGAAATCCAAGCCGTATCATGCAGGTCCAGCCTGTCAAGATCAGGCCAACACTGGGTTTCAGTCAATACTTTTCTGATAACTTAAATTTTGTTTGATACCCTGACTACAGTCAAAGACCCAGGAAACTATGTATTAACTACACTCCAAATGTAACTGACTTAACTAAACATTCTGTGTCAGATAATGTGGTTTTCAAAAAGATTTTCTACCTGAAAATTACAGTAAGTACAGTAATTAATGCTGCAGATATTAAATACCCACGTAGCATAGATTAGTATTTCATAATAGGCAGATGTGCCAATGTTTACTGCACTACAAAGTACAATGTATATAAATGTGCAAGCTGTGAAATGAAAATCCCATTTTCTGTCCACTTATTCAAATAATATTCTTGTGAATCAGGTTCTTGATCTTCATCACAACCCTCGGTCTTAAAGCCAACATATGAAGACAAAATTCTGCCATAAAGTTCAGTACTTATCCAAGGTATATAATTCTGAGTTAATGACTTTCCAACCTACAGGATGTAGGATTGGTGTTTCAGCATCTGCTGTGTACCATAAAGCAAAGACTGCAAAGTAATACCACTTGTGTTTATTAGTACACCGATGTCCTACAAATTTTAAAAAGTAATTAAATGCTATTGAAGCAAGCCTTAAATGCAGCCCTTTAGCCTAAAAAACACAAAAAATTGATTTTTAAAAATAGATCAAGCTGTAGCGATTGCCAGCCTCCAGTACAGCCCCCAGTAATTTAGACATCTTCATTAGCCCCCAGTAATTTAGACATCTTCATTCTGAAAGTAAGAGCAGGGAACAAAAAAAACAAAACAAAAACCAACCAACCAACGAAACCCGACCCCCCAAAAATCCCCCAGAAACTCCCCAAAACCCCAAACCAAAACAAACCAACCAAAAGTTGAACTTGTCTGCATCCAAGTTACCTTTACCACTACACTATAGAGTTACCCTGTTTAACTTCAGATAGAGGTCCCCAGTTGAAGAATTTAATTACTGCTGCAGTTCAATAGCAGTCAGTACTACAGTTAGGGCAAGGTAATTTTCACAACTAGCTGTGCATTTCTGTAGTGCTTTAGTGTAATGTAAAGCATATTGCTAAGGTTTGAACTGCAATGTTTTGATGTATTTGAAACCATGCAATAGTATAAACCAGCCTCAACATTCATACAACATTGCATTTGAGATCAAGGGGCTAAATAAACTAAGAGCTGCATCACTTAAAGAACATAGTGCTATACTAGGCTTTAATAAGAAAATTTAGATACAGAAAAAGTAGGGTATGAAAATAGTGTTTTCCTTCTTGCATTATAACTAAATTACATTAAGGTTTTTGTCAGTCTCACATATTACATTTAAACTCCCTTATTGATGGAATGGAAAGTATTCACATGTACATGATCATCCAGGTGTAAACTTGCACACATTAACAGGGAGTAGCTTTGTAGAGGATTATGACAAACCTTTACAGATTAAATGAGGTATTGCACAGATTAATAAAAAAGCAAAAGGCAACAAAAATATACAGCAACTTGGTAGAACATTTACATGATAATTTTACAGAATCCATAGACAGAAAGCAGTGTTTAGTATATCATTCACCTTAAAAAATATATATATAATAATATATGATCAATCATCCCATTCGTCATCATCCTCAAAGTCTTCTTCATCGTCTTCATCCTCATCCTCATCTGTAAGACAGGAAAAGCAAGTCACTTGCATGCACAGAATTAACATGATAAAAGTATTACTGATTTCTATCACAATTTTCTGGAAAGAGAACAATCAGTTCAAGGTCATCATGACAATTCATTTAGTAATACTCTATTTTAAGATTGCTAAACATGACATCCAGTTCAGATATTTACTAGCTGGAAGTTAAATCTGTTTCTTTTCTCACATAGGAAAAATGTATTTTGTCCTAGAGAAAAAGAATCAGAAGCTCTCATTTAACAGTTACTACTTATTATTATTTTTTCAAGAATGTGCAAGTTGTCAGCTTGTTCCAGGACTGGGTATTAAACTTCAGGAACAGATTAATTTCTGGAATGTAAGAACTTTCCCAGGTTTACTACATAATGGAATTTGTTTACTTTACAAGCAGATAAAAAAACAGCCCCGCAAAAAAGGTCTGGTAAGCTAAAGATCATGGTGGATACTGAAATATTCAAATCTGTGTAATGAACATCAACTTCAAAGTCAATACTTGTTGACTTTATTCAGCCTTTCACTTTTTTCATATGCATCACACTTAAAAAAATGTAGCCTGTTAGAATTAAAATATTTATTTGTTGGACAAGAGCATTTCCTTCCCATAGGAAAACACACCGTTTAGCTCCCTTCTGGCATTTAATTTATTTTAAGTACCAAAATTTGCAATTACTACATAGGGCAGCATATTAACAGACCATAGTGCACTTGGTCAGATGCTCTGCAGACTGCATATCCAGTTCTGGTATCAAAGCCTAAACAGAAGAGCTGTACCCAAACAGCTGCATTGCAGCTACTGAACTACATTTATTACAAGCTGGTATTTGAGAAATGCAAATCCTCTAGAAGCTCTCATTTTCCCCAGCACTTAAGCATGGAAAGTTGATTCAGTCCTGGTAAAAGCCTAGTCAAGTAACACTGAATATCTGCTCCTTATCCAGGAGGTGGCAGCCAAAGCCCACCGGTGTCCACAGCGCAGGAGCTGAATACCACAAGAGATTTAGCATCAACAAAAAAGATAGCATCAAAAACTTTCTTCCTAAATATTTTGACAACTTATTTCATCAGACAGCTAGTACATAAAAACATATCAGTTGTAACAAGAACAAAAATAGTCTTTATAAGGATAATAACCTTGCTTAATAACTTAGTAGAGGATTACTGTGAATTGCTACACTCCAGTAATTCAAAGCAGCATGGAGGAATCATTCAGCCCATCGCCGGGGCACTGCCCAGAGCATTCTGCCCTGCACTACATGCAGGAACCCATGCTTTCCTCCAGGAGTAATTTACAATAAATAGAAATGTTAACTTTTGAAAGCCTGACACCGTGAGGTCAGAAAAATTCCATCAGACGCACCTGAAGAATGAATGGCTTTGCTCCTTTTCTGCATAACCTCCATTAATGCACCCACAATTCCTGAGGTGGGTGCAGGTGTAGGCGGTGCACTCTCCTGACCATCAGATACCTTGGAAAAAAGGTTACAGTAGAGAGATGTAATTATCAAAACACAACCTCTGTATTTTGAGACAAACTTCCTTGTACAATTAATGAGTTTATTTTCCACCAGAAGGCACTGTGGAACAGCTTTTTCCTTTCGCTCAAACTGAAAAATCTTTATTAAAAAAGTCAACTTTTTTACCATGTAACAGAACTGTACTTAGCCATACCCAAGGTTAAATATTTCAGCTCTGATAAGTGAGCACTCATCTAACGGAAAGCGTCTTAATTTGGTTGTACAGCAAGACTTGTGTGAGTGCATAACCATTATTTATTTTGTTATATACCACAAAATATTTTTCATTGTTTGGATTCATAAACTGAGACTACCTTTGTCTGATAATTCCATCTGAAGTAATTAACTTTGATAATGCCTGCCTCTAATGGCAAATAAATATGAACACACCCTTACACTTTTTACTGCAGAAGTCTCGAGTGAAGAGGAGTGGCAAAAAATAAGTACAAACAGGCAAAGCAGTTTTTAAGATATTATTTTTAAGATAATCAGCAGCATCAGTAAAAACAGTAATAGCCTGTGCTGCAGCAGGGACAGCTATGGCATCTCTTATAGGTAGCATTTGTTAAAACACAAGCAGTCACCTTCTTACAGGCCTCAATATTTGCAGAACACACGTAGGTCCCTTTTAAGATGAAAATTAAAACAAACTAATAAATTTAGTGTTTGTCTTCCACTACCATTTACTCCTAAATTAATCCCTCGCAGTTTAGATTATTTTACTGAGTAGTCAGGAAAGCAGCAATCTTTTATAATTCTTGCAAAAGTTCTGTACAGCCATGATACTATGGCATCATCACTGTAGGATTTATGGATTTTACTCAAAAGTGAGAAATGAGTTTGGAAAGGTAATTTCATGCACCAATATTCATCTGCAGCAAATGTGTGCTCTTTGCATTTTCTCAATACAACTGTTCCATCATTGTTTTATAAACCCTAAAACTTACAATCCAGCCCCTAAAGCAGAGTCACATTTTATTGTTCACACTGGATTTGCATGTCCCAAGGGCATCTGGCTGAGAAACAGCTTTTACTCACAGATTTCAACTGTATACCCTGTCGTATCTGGTCTAGCAGTGCATCTCTTCCTGAGCAGGACACTGGTCGACTGTTCTGTTCTACCTTCTTTAACTGAGCTCCTTCTCTGATTTGATCCAGGAGCGCTGCTTTGTTCCCCGCAGGAACGGGAAGCTGGTGGTCAGCCTCGGCAGGGAGGCCGGGTGGTGGCGGGNGGCCGGGATGGCGGCGGGGGCGGCGGCGCTGCCGTGGGAGCTCTCGAAGGAGGCGGAGGTGGTGCCCCTCGGCCCCGAGCAGGGGGAGGAGGAGGGCCCGAGCTGTGTGGAGGGGGAGGGGGGGGTGGAGGGGGTCCTCCTCTGCACGGCGGTGGCGGAGGTGGAGCTGGAACGAAACAAACCAACTTGGAATTACCTGCTACTCAATACCCACAAGGGTTTCAGAGACCAGCAGAAACACAACACGGGCTGTGCCTTGCCTTTTGCGAGGATCTCTGTGCCTGTGCAAATTTTACCGTTTCTGGATTAAATTGGACACAGCTGAATATAAGCTATGCCTATAGGGCAAACCAAGTTAAACATAACCTATGTCAGTTGTTCATTTGTAAGTCTACCACTGCAGGAAGCAGGTGCAATACATAGAATGACTGATTAAAATTCAGAAGAAGCCTGCAAAATTTTATTGAGCTAGGACAGAACAAAAGAGAAAAACTTTTCAGAAAATACACTTAAAGTGAAATACAGAATTTGCACTTTCTAATCTATCCATTATTTTATTAGGTAATTAGAGAAGCAAGCATTTTTTTAAAGCAGTATTTTCTAGTAACACTCCCCCACCAACTAATGCATTATAATGCAGCACAAACTGACTCTTAATCTCTTTTACTGAAAATTACTCCCAACAATATTTTTATGGCAGGGGTTATCAAAAGGAAACAACTTTACAGCTACACACAGGATCGTTTCTCTGTGAAGCGGCCTTGAAATGTACTTGCTTTGCTAATGGCCTTTTAAATAGAACTGTTTCATTTCCTCTTCCATTAAGCATCTAATGGCTCATGGTACTTTAGGTTGTGTGGTTGCTGCACATAACTACTTAATAATCCAGGTGCCATCATATAACTACGAAAATTCAAGTTCGATTTATAACAAGAAGGGTATTACACTCAAGAAGATACTTCTTTACCTCTTCTATTATCCCCTTCATGTCACTTGCAAAGAAAGCAGGCTGGCTGCACTGGCACAGAGAAGAGAACATCTATAACAATGGGATTTTGGGGAAGAAAGAGTCACTAGTATTTCAATGCCTCCTTCCCTGCTCATCTTTAGGAAAAGATACTACTCTTAAAATCATGTATTATGTTCCTAAGTTCCACGAGCTGCTGGTTTTCTAATACCCCTTCCCATGAACAACACAGAGAAGAATCGCCTCTGAAATGCGATGTGTTTTCCAAGACATACTGCCAACACTCTTGACTGTAACAGCCGCCATGTTCGGCTGGCAGGGCTGTAGTTCCGCTCAGCGCCACCCGAGGGCGCTATTACCAAGCGCAACAACCCGGATCTGGCACCAGGAGAGACTCGGCCGGGTCGCGGCTCCGGAGCCTGCATTGCTGCGAGATTTCCAACACAAGGTTCAGGTTTTCCTGTGGGTAAATGCTTTATTCGCGTCCTAACTAGAGAGATATGCCACATCCAATCGGTGGAAACAGCGTTCTGCCTGCCTGCAGAGGGCTGCACAGAAATGAGGGAGGAGCATCAAGGAGAGCACCTTCCTCTGTCCCTCCCTCCTCAAATAGATGGCATAAGCAAAGCAAGAAAATTTTAGTATTTTTTATAAATGCACATTAATCTGTACACTAAACATTAGCAATAAAGTTTGTATAATCGTCAATGGATGGTACTGTCACCAAAAGAACAACTGCCAATACCAAAATTAGGGAAAGGGCAGGAAAATCAGGAAAATAATTTCCATCTCAGCAGAATGGCTTATCTGCAACTCTCTAGTCAGCATCCTAGCACGGTGAATATGTAAGCACAGAAATTCTTGCAATAAACATAGAAAAATATTTTTCAGAAAGAGCACTTCAAACAGCAGAAAAGCCCATACATCAAATAACACAACTGTGGATAAACCCACTGAAATACTGGAATATTTTATCTACCTCTATCAAAAAGCACAGAGGTCGATTATCATCATGCATATTATATATGTGGCAGTTTTTCTTTTAATTGCATACATGCAAATGGCCATAATGTGAAGTTAACACATAAAATAGAAAAATAGGCATTTTAAAAATACTTTAAGCTAGTCATAAGACTTGAAGGCAAGTCTCCTCAGCCTAGTTTTAAAGATAGCAATCTGAGATCAACAACCCTGTAAACATTTAAACAGTTAAAATTCTGCAGAGGCTGACAGATTTCTTATTGAGAAAAAATTCAGAATTAGGAGTTTTTTCTTGCAATTTAACTAAGAAGTTCAGATGTAATTTTTAGTATTGCATTCAAACAGGTGCAGACTAAGATAACATCTAGGAAAGAAATCACACAACAGCATGAATACTTTGAAGCATATGCTGAGATGCCAGCTCAAGTACATACCACTCCACCGAGGGGGACCTAAGGAATAAATGTAACAAGTCATTGCACCCTGATTCTGTATCTCTTCAGTCACTGAACAATTTACTCTCTGCTTTCAAACCACTATAATTTCACCTTAGATAATTTTTCTCTTGAGAAGAGCTCTAAGCAAATTTTATAAGTTTGACACTGGCAGTGTCAAACTGACTTGCGACCTTTCCACCAGATAAATGCATCAGCTGAGGTCTCATTTAAAGGTTAGGCAGGCAGCACCTTATTTGAGATTTTTTTTTTGCAGCAGAAGCGTGGTCCAAACTCGTATTTTTAATTTCCAATTAGAAAAAAACTAACTTTAAAAAATATAAAAATTGGAAGTCTGTAGCTGTTGCAAAGCTCAGTGTAAACTGGCAGCATACGTATGTGCCAGCCATCTACTACCACTACAGCTGACAACAGCATTATGGCCTCCAACATTTTAATTTATGTATAAGATTGAGATGATAAATAAATATTTAACATACACAGTCTGAAAAATCTGTATCAAACATACTATGTAGCTTTGCATTCAGACTAAGTGCTACTGGGAATGACTTAATTGGCAGAAATATCCTTATTCCTCAGGGACAAGTACTCTCATAGGTCATGCCTGAACGTTTTACACAGAGTACAGTGTATGGAAACACGATCCAGTGCAACTGCAGTGACCTGAAGCCCAGAGGAGAGAATCAAAAACTGCTCACCATCAACAGTTTCTACTCTAATCCTTAAGGCAAAAAATGTTAATTTTAACGTGGAAATAAAAGGAATCTCACCTTGTCGGCGCAGCTCATTTTTAACAGCTTCCACACCTCCTGTTTTTTCAATGAAATCATATATGACCTTTGAAGTTTCTTTGTCTTTTAGTTGAGCCTCTGAAATTCCACACATATCAAATAGATTTTTCAGTTCAGGGTCTAAGTTGTTCACCTGCAAGTCAGATACATTACTTTTAAGTAACCTGGAATGTGGAGATATTTTTAAAATATCATTTCTATTAGGGAAAAAAATACCCACAAACCACATAGTTAAAAGGAACAGCAAGGTGATGTACATGTCTGGGTTGACTTTTTGAGTTGAGCATACTGCTTTAGGAGGGGTAAGTATCCTGCATGAAAAACTGAAGGTTTTCAATCTTTCCCCTGCCTCAGTCCCTCTGCCTAGTCCCTTCTACTCCAACATCCGTTTACATCACATCATAAAAATCTCAATTTATAAATATTTAATTGTACAGTTAACTTTTTCTTTAATGCAAAAAGTCACTAAAGTTTAAATCATTGTCTTCAATAACTTATCAAATTACTTACATCAAAACCTGTGTTTGGATCCCAACCAACATGTCCAATGTGTCTAAAAAAAGCAGAAAAGTCCATTTAATCAGCATAGAAAGGATGTTATAAACTTAAAATAAGAGGACAGCAAGACAACCAGAGGTGATTACCAGCCTCTAAGCAATTCTTATTCCTCAGTGCCCCACTTGAGAATGGAATAGTAAAACCTCATTACTTTCACTTTTTGTCTCATGTCCCAAAGACCAAGTGGAGAATTTCTCTCCTTAGGTTACAATCTGTGGCAAAACATGAAGACTTCATGCCACCCTGTGGTGCACACAGATAATGATGGAAGGACTGCACAGAGAACAAGAAGTTTAGCCTTTACACAGCAACTGGACCTTGGGCTATTGCCAAATTTTTCAGTGCCAAGCAGCTGGAAAACCTCCTCCCTGTCACCACTGTGTGTTCTTCTATCACCCCTTTCCCATTCACATCTTTCGAAGATAAGTCAGGAATATTTTCAGCTGCCATCTTCCTAAGCTTCTAGTAAGCCATTTCATGTGGCCTCTAAAGTATCATTTTATGTGATGCTATAACCACTTAGAACACAGAGGAGTTTTGTGCCCCTCCAAACTACTTCAGGATACTGCTACTGGATATGGAAAAGAGCCCTAGTGATACCAGGGCTCCATGTTTTGTGATTCTTTTCACATATGGTCACTTCTAGAAGCAAAATACAGTTTTCAGTTCAACTTAAGACTTATAAAAAATACCAGGTGAGCTGTTAGTAGCCAATGCAGTCTAGGCTAAACTTTGCTAAATTACAAAGACTGTTTGGCTGCTGTTAGTGCCTTGCACAACAGACCTCGTATTTTTGCAATATTTGTGCAATAGCACAAGTTTTCTTTATTGAAATACTAAAGTACAGTGATCAGTTTTGATTTTGGTGTAACTGTGACTAGTTAACTACCTAAGAAGCAAAAGAAGTAAAAAGTGACATTATGTCATAAAAAAGGAAAATAAATAAAGTCTATCTTTTGCCTAATTATTTAAATGCCTTTAACTAACTACCAAAATATGGGATGATTTGTTGATTACAGAACTCTGAATGTTATGCTCCAGCTTGCTTCACATGAATTAGACGTGCATTTCCTAACAGGGTCTCACAGCTGATCACAATGTATTAACCTGGCATATGTAAATTAGTTTAATATAATCCTACCCACATATTTGTGCACATCTGTGCAACTTGGGATGCTCTTTTAAGAGGTTGTGAGTGTAAAACTGAGAATTTTGTGCACTTAATTGACACTAAAGTTTTATATGCCATAGTTTTACATTATTTTTCATTTATTTTTCACCCTTCAGAATAAGATAAATTACTTGTACATACTGATGGTAACACGCATTTCTCAGATCTTTTCAATGTAAATACATACTTAATAGGTAACCCTAAGTCTTATGCAACTTAGAAGAATGTATACAGTAGTAAGTTACATTCTTGTTGAGTACACCTTTTTTTTTCTCAAAACACTGGACCTTCGAAGCTGTCTGACAGAAGGCATTTAAAAATTTTCTCTACTGATTGCAACTTTGATCTGGCATAAACAGTGACCCTGTAGGTCTTCACAAGTATCACAGCACAAGTGATACAAGTTATCCTACCAGCTTATTTGCCTAACAATACCAAATGCCAGTCTCCATATGTTTGTACAAAATCAGCAATTAAAGTATCTTACATAGTAAGGTAACACATAGCTGCAGCACTCTACAGGAAACTTAAACAGACCTTAAGCCAAAAGGACTTTCAACAGAATTCTTTTGTAAAGGTTCACCATTTACAATTTAATGTTACATTTAATGATACTGGAACATATCCTTTGTTTGAATATCATTAAATATTTTATCACCTTACTCTCAGCTTCTCTAGATCACAATCTGACAGACATCCTTAAAAAAGTCTCAAAGTAATTTTATATCTATGCTGCTGCACAACCCCTTCCACAGATTCTGAACAGAGCTCTGACAGTCGTGACAAGTCAGGACCCAAATGTGTATTTCACATGACAATGCACAGCTAAATATGTGCAGGTGTAGGAATCATGGTGTTAAAGAGTTCATCATTGAGGCTGAATATGAGTCTCCACTGAGCTGACAACTTCACAAGGCACCTCTATGTAGCTAAAGTGTTTTCTCAGCTGATTTTGGACAGCAAGTTACTTTTTGTTTACTGCAGGAAAATCCTCCCTGTGAATAGGCTAACCTTCTTTTAAACTCCACAGCATTCCAGATAGCATTTACTTGGTTCAGGTTACACAGATTCAAGAGGTGGCCACTTTCAAGTGTAACTGACACCAAAAAAAAAAATCAGAGAAGCGAAACACCAACAACATCCCCCACCACCAACCCCCAAAACAACAAAACTCCCACCCATCCAAAATAAAACTCAAATTCAAGAACATACTTACTGGAAATTAGATGGAGTTCCAATATCTGCCTTTGTCAATCTTCTCTTTTTAGTTTTTCCTTTCTTCTTTTCTTTGGTATATGAAATATTGTTGACTTGTGGAGTATAAAATCTGTTAGTTGTAATTTCTGGGTTTTTGATATCAACAGTTGCCATTGGTAGATTTGGGCCTGTGAAAGTAAAGCACAGGATTTTTACTACTGTGTTTCACCAATGCCATGTTCAATCCACAAACTTTGGGAGTTGTTTCTGGGCTGTACAATATTTGTACTCTACCTGTAGCTCTACATACCGGATGCGTTCTGGATGTCAGATGCATAAACTAAGATTTTTGATGGAAAAAATGTGTTGCTAGGGCAGAGCAACAGGAATATTTTCTGAACTACAACTTTTTTTTGCCACATGCACAGAACACATGGAATGATGAGACACATTAAGTAAGATACAACATAGCTACAATCCCAGATAAGATCAAAGACTTTTCATAAACAGTTAGACTCAAAGAGCCAGCAGCCCATTACCTGGGCAGCACACTAAACTGATCTTTCAGGAGACAGAACCTGCATTTAATAAACCCCAAGTGAGAATGCCTTCTGCCATCACACACAGAACCTGAACATCACAACAGCTTCAGAGGGCTGCTCTGGACACACTACTGTCTTCAAATATAGAACAGTATCTGTGGAACTATTCAGGATTTCTTATGTCTTACTCTTTGACAGGCTTTCAAAACAATGAAGTCCCAGATAAGAAACAGCTTGCAGAGACAGTAAAAAGAGCACTAGAAATACAATTCGCAATTTGTGTTTCGTTTACATTCTCAAACTTTGTTCTTAATTATAAATAATTCTGAATTTCTATTCTAGCTATTTAAAATGCATCTGAATTATACTCCTGCCAATTCCAGCATTTTAATATTATGTTACTTGTGTAATACTAGCAAATGAACATATCTAGCACATGTTCCACTCAGGTTTACTTTGACAGAAGGTAACTCCTGACATAAGCAAGTGCCAGTGGTACTTCCATACTAAGGGGCAATTTATGCATTTACCATATACATACATCTGTATACATACATATGTACACAAG
Organism: Thryothorus ludovicianus; assembly: GCA_013397245.1. Lineage (NCBI taxonomy): Eukaryota > Metazoa > Chordata > Aves > Passeriformes > Certhiidae > Thryothorus > Thryothorus ludovicianus. The sequence continues at coordinate 816,326 of VZTB01005683.1, read as the reverse complement.
CGTATTTTTTAAGAAACTTACAAAAAGGGTAATTCCAGTTTTGCAAGAATGAGATTAAGTAGGTCATTTAAAATCAGTTTGGTCAGAAATTGTTTGAAAACATTCCCTACCTTTCCTGTGAGTTAGGACCCAGTAGTTAGTAAAGCAAGTAGAGTAAGACACAGTCTTACTGGGCAGATAATAAAAAAAGTCATATTAGACTTTTTTTTTGTCAAAATTTTTGACACTATTTTTTCATAACTGCACTCAGAAAAAAAAAACAAGCCTTATGTTCACAGTCCAACATAAAAATCAGAATGGACAAGCAGACAACACAACAGATAACATAGCTGACACTTGCAATTAAACACCTAATACTGGCCAGGACAAGAAACAAGAACAGAAACATGACAATGGGCTAGACAAAACTAATCTAAAACAGATGACAACTCCAACACTCCTGTAAGAATCTTAAGGACAAGATTAAAAACTGCATTGAAACTGCATGAAAAAATTCTAAAATGTTTTCTGCTAAGCAGAAATGCTTTTATCTGGAAATGTTTTGATCTAGACAACTGCCCTTTGAGACTACCAAAACATAAACTGACCACATGAGACTACACAAAACAATTTGCATTGCTAAGAGTTTAATTTAAAATTAGCACTGAATTGACTAATCACCAAATATTATCAACTCTAAACTTAACAATAAGTTCAGTACAATCTTCAGAATTAATTGAAAATTACAGTCTTAATTTCCTTGGTACAAAACAAAAAACACTAGGAAGTTATTTCACTTCAGCCACCTATTACCTTTTCTGTTTTCTACTACCTTTTCTGTTATATTCTGCCCATTTTCTCCTACTATGTTGGTATTTATAGTTTCAGTAGCTGTACTGACATTCAAAAAAGAAACATGTACCTTTATAATGCTCGTTAAGTTGGTGATATTCTTTTCTCAGTTTCTAGCAATCTTTCAAATGCATCTTTTTGTATATAAAATCCTGAACTAACCAAACATGGCCAGCTGTATGTACAGCAGAAGCAATTTGCAAAGGGAAATTTTATTCAGCTGAGCTAAAAACAAGGACTGATAGCTTTATTCCTTGACAATAATATTCATTCAAGAGGTCACAGGAAACTTAAAGATGAAAAGTTTTCTTACCGTCTGGTTTAGACCTCAGATGTCCACGAGGGATAAAAGAATCTTGGAAAGAATTGTACTCTTCTAGAACTGCCATATTTATATCCAGTAAAATTTTTCCCATCATGACACATGCACCTTCCCCAGCAGGTGTAGACAGCTCAATAAATGATGATGAGAGAGGCATATAGAGCTCATCATTAGGAAGTACCTGACAGTACAGTGGCCTTAAGCATCCACTGTTATCAATATCTTTGACATCTTCAGAAGGAGCTCCAGAAAACGTTGTACAGAACATTCTGAAATATTAATTCTAGTCTGTATTTTATTTAGAGCCTCTCTAAGTATCTGTCCCAGACTACAGACAGCCCTACAAGAAATGCAAACTGTTCTAGTTAATAGCTGAAACAAAATTTCGCCACATGGTTCTTCAAATTCCCTCAAAACCTAATACTCTGACAAATCCTCATTTCAACCAGTGCTTCACTGAGGTCAGTTCAACCACAATAACTCTTCTTTATTTGCATAAAGAGACCTAGCTATTACAAATGAGTAGAACACAAATCCCAGGAAATTACAGACTAATACATTTTACATAACTGTTAATGCCAATTTGAGTTTAATCCTGCAATTCTACAAAAAAAAAAATCTTAAATCCCTGTCATTGAAAACGTCATACAAAAGACTAAGTGCTTTTTCCATGCAGTTTCAATGTATGCAGAAAATCCAGACTAACAAGCCCCAGTAAAACAAAATTCCTCACAGTATTTTAACCATGGGTCATGTGAGTACAGAAATGTGACTGTTCTTGTTTTTCGGTTTTAGAGCTAATAATGCATTAATACCCAGCACAAAAAAGCAGGTGTTTCATCTTTTCTCCCCAACAGAATTTCTGAACAGAAACTGCATATAAAGAGTAAAATAAAAACTAGCTGTTATTACAACAGGTGTGGTTTTTTTTCTTCCAGTTACATGCTGATAGTATGTATCTGCTCTAGTCTTAATTCCAAATACTGAAATGCAAAGTCTGTCTAGGGTGTAACAACCTGAGGCTATAATCCATGCCCTCACCATGTCTTATCTGTGACTACTGAGGACATGGCCACACAACTTCTCACCAGCAGAGAAGCCAGGCATTACAGAATTTGATAAAATCAGAAAAGGAAAAGGTTTTGAAAGAGTATGCGGATGTCCCAGGGAAACAGTTTATTAAAAAACACATGCTGAAACCTTTCAAGTGATTATTAATCTGAAACACTGAGCATAAACCCTATGTCTTCCACAGAACACTCATGATAAATTCAGCATAGGGACAATGACTGCAAGTTCAGTATGAGAGAATTTTTCTCAGAAAAATATTGTTCCAAAAGTCTTACCTTTGGAGTATTTTAAGCACAAAGATTTTTGCAGGCTTAGTTTTCTTAAATCTTAATTCATTCAAGGATAGCAAACTAGACCAATAAATTGTTTGTGCTATAGATATAAAGGCTAAATTATTTTTGTGGAAGGTGTTCCTACAGGATCACCACTGCTGAAATTCCTATCTGCTCTGCAGACATTGCTATCAAGGATGTACTGTTTAAGAGAGCAGAGCCATTAAAATCTTCTGAAAGCTCAGAAAAACTGGCAAGACCATCACAGATGGTACTACTATGAGTATTTCAAAACTTAACAGCCCAGTCAAAGTTTGATCTATACTAAAAATGCCTGACCTAAAGTGACAATTGCCTGAATTTCCGCAAAACCTAAACTTTATGAAAAAGCAATGTTTTGAGAAGTACTCCATATGAAGGAGGTTTTATCTGGGTATATAAAAGGAATCATTAGTTCCCATAACTCAGGATTAGTTATGAATTACTTATTTTGGAATGACAGAGAGATACTTTAATTACTTGGTTAAAACAAATGTTAAGCCTACCACTTCAAGCCAGAAGCAGATTTCAGAAGATCAACTGACTCTACCCTTGCTCAAGCAGCAAACTCACAGATACATGCTATGACCTATGATCTGGATCACCAACAGAAATACGACAGGAGAAATCCCTTTTTAACTTCAGAGTGAATTCAGAAATCAAAACCACTAAACTTGCTATTCATTGATGTGCCTCTTTCATTATTTTAGAATGGATGGTAAAAAAGTTCTTTATCAAATTGATACACAGTTTGATTCCTTCCATCAATTTAATAAGAGGATCTGCAGAGGAACCTGTATCTTCGTGCTAGTGAGGCATGTTGCTGAGAGGCAAGGAGATTCAAATAATTCCTTATTCAAAAAGTATTTAATATTGATGAATATATGACATAAACCCAAAGACTATGCTACATGTTAGCCAGATATTCTGAAATTTAAATATTATATTCTATTAAATCCATCATTATTACGCCTGCCTTTAAGACAAATGGAGTAACTTTGCACAGTGATCCTTCATATTCTGAAGATCAAGCAGCAAACGCAAGGCACAAAGTTTTCTTCTCCGTTTTAACTGAAGGGCCCTCTCTCCCACTTGCAACAAAACATGCTCCTCCAGAAACATTCTTTACAAATGCCAGCTAAGCCACAAAGTTTTCAAGCCACAACTAAACAAATACCAAAGAATAGAAACAAAAAGAATACTGCAATCTCCAGTTTACTGCCTTTGTCACTATGACTATCCAGAACAAATCTGAAACAAAGCTATACATAAAAAGCAAATGACAGCAGAAGAAAAAAATAAAATGTGGTGATTCATGCAAAAAGCTTACCATTTGGTGGGTCTCGTCTTTTTTCTGTTGAAAAAGAAAAAGAGCCATTTAATCATAGGTATCACAGGAAAAATTAATTCTAAATTTTAGTGTCTAGTGAAGCTTTCAATGACCTTGACATCAGACTTAGGAATCTATTAATATCCTTAAAGTCTACTTGTGCAGTTGAAAAAAAAGTATTACAGAACAAAAAAAACCCTCAATCTTAGATAATAAGCACTGATTTCAAGCATACAAACTGAGTAGGAGCATAAGGAAATAGCTACTGATGGTTTCAGGCATTTCAACTATGAAGTAGAGTGAAATATTTACAAAGTATCTATTTTAAATAGGACCTATCAAAATAAGATTTTCGAAGCATTGTGCTTTCTGATGTCCACTGAATGATACTGTTCTTTCATTTTTATCTGAAATGTAACTAGCAATTTTATAAAGTATTGTTCTGTCTTAGAACCTAAAATTTAATTAATTTCTGCTTTATGAATAAAAAATAGGACACACAGGGGCAAGACACTTCACCTATGTAATATAACAGGTAAATGAACAATATAGAAAGAGCTAGAATCTTCTTGACATTAATATGATATTCTATTCACAGCAGCACAGTATTTCACAGACTCTGAAGAATCTGGCTTGATGTAAACATCTCACATCTCAATATTCTCAGCCTGTAATAGGAAGTTCCCCTTTAAAGGAGACTTCCCTCACTTACTATTAATTCCTATCCACCCCCACACTATTTATGTATCTATACACACAAGAAATTTGGATTTAACACCACCCATAAAGGCAAGCAGTTTATCATCTCACCACAACAAGAGCCACAGCTCTGTAAGGATCTGGAGTATCTGTAGTCTAACAGAGGCTCCCTCCAAGAGTTGTGTAATAAGAATTTGTAACAGGCATTTCACTTTCCAGCAAGCCCCAGAAAACTGTTAAGTTGTTATATTTTTCCAGACACACAAATGCAAGATGGGAGAGGGCACCTCCACAGATGGTACTGACCTTATCCTAGGAATACTTAAAACCCCAAAAATATATAATCCTAAGATGCAAGGTAACTCAGCTTGCTGATCTTCAGGTAGGAATAAAGGAATCTGTGAAGATCATCAAACCTTCATGGGAAGGTGATCAAAACCCACTGAGAACCAACTTTGGATGAACAAGCCTTCCAAAGACAGTTGATTTTTAGGTCACAGCAGCTTTGTTTCAGGCACAGAGGTGGAGAACACCTGTAAGGGTGCCTAAACAGTATCAGTATCAGGTCTGAGGTAAGAAAGAAAGAATGCTTTTTGGCCAAGTACTGTGCTCTCTCTTCCTACAAGATTCAGTTTAAAAAAAACACATCTTGTACTGTCCCCTAAAAATAACTTTTAAAGAAAATCAACCCCCAACTCAACCTTTGGACCATAATCAGAGTTCTAGTCAGCAACTCAGAGACAGCGAAGGGCTGGTTGCAAGTCATCTATCACAGGATGGGAAGACAGCAAAAGCAGGAGGCATTCATAGGAAGTGTTATGTGGCCTTGAGTCAAATTGTGGGAATTCCTTACAATTTTCATTATAATAAATAGTTCAAGAGAAAAAATAGTGGGAAACAAACCAAAACATTATACACACTTCCTGTGATTTTTACTGGCTAGATTAACTTGTGGCCCGAAGAGACTAGCACTGTTTTCCTGTGGCTGTCACTGCTGACAAGAAAGTATGAACTTTTGCTCCTGAAGCGCAGATGACCTGACGGGAGCGGCAGATTTTCCGGTTTTTGAAGATGAACATGCCTCCTGATCTAAAAGAGATGAGTATCAGCAGCTGCCTATGTACAAAGAACACAGCTCCCTTCAATGAGCACTCCTGGAAATGAGAATAATCATGAATGCCAAGATGTGAATCCAGTGCAGATTCCTTTGAGATGCCCTTGTCATCCAGGCAGCAAATCAAAAGCTGTGACCAAAGATCAAAGAAAAAAACCAATGCAAATAAAAAAAAATTCCTATCTACATGAAGTATCCACCTTGAAACTTATGAAGTCCATAATGAAGGTACTCAGGAGCTAAAAGCTTGTGAAGGAAAAAAGCAGTTTCATGGAAGGTTAAGAGAGCTCCCACCAATGAGCTACAAGCAGTACATAAAAATTAGTCAAGAAGTCTCCTACTTCAGAAAGAACTATTTGTAGCTAAGAACAAGTGTCTGTTTCTCTTTTAGGGATGAGTGCTCAGCATGTGGAGCAGACACTTGTGTGTGTATGCATATTAACATTTCTGAGGCAAGATAATAAAATAAAAACTAATGGTATCTATGTGCAATACCCTAAGTGAGAGTGTACTACAGTGATAAGCACTAAGAAGAGACACACTGTACTCACCCTGTTTACTGGGGGAACTATTTGGGATTGGTTTAAGAAGTAAATGGAGAGATTATTTAAGTGAATGTACATACAAATTAATAAATTAGAGTAATTTCCTTTTAATCTAAGGTTAAGAATTTAATTAACTAAAAAAAAAACCAACCCAAAAACCCAAAACTCCCAAAATGGAAAGGCCATCCCAAACCAGAGTTTAGCTAGATGAAACCCTGTACTAATTAGGACAACAGATCACAAGAATTTTTTCTCTACCTTTGTCCCTCGTTCTATTCTCTACTTGATATTTTGTACATTTGCAAGGTTTTGTACATTCTCTGTTTGGAGTCAAACTTTCACCTCTCTGGAACTCCAGATGCACTTACTCAGGGGTTGTCTGTATACTGGAGTGCATTTCATGCTGAGTGAGGAAGAGCAGAACACGGTTGTGTCTCCTCTTAGCTGTCAGACAATATTGTGTGTATTAACCTCAGCACCAAGCCACAGCTTTGTGAGCCAGAACTGCTGTTACTGCTAGCTTTCAACAACAAAAGTTTTCCATCAGACTACTGGAGAAGCATCCTAGCAAGCCCTGAATGGCTTAACAGGCAGCTAAATGATCACATGGAGTATTTAACTCTGAGTTGAAAGCATCTCAAGTGGCACTGCTATGAAATTAAACACAGTTTGGAAGCTATGAAAGTAAAAATCCCATTGAAACAGAAAAGCATCGAAATGATCAGACCATTACGTCAGTGACTGAGAAATTAAGACGTATTAACACTATAAATGATATACAACTCTGGTAATATTTGGGTATATATATACATATAAATCTACATGTAAATTAATATATGTTTTATATAAGCATTTGTAAATAAATAAAAGCATAAACATCAATAGCAAAACAGCTTTGATTTGAACAGTGCAAAGCCTGTTATTTTAGAAGCACAATTAAATAGTCACAAGGACAAATACAGAACTCCATCTGGTGGTTTGACTAAGCAATCTCGTAACTGTTTTATATTCTTGATTTGCAGCTCTTAAGGAAAAACCTGAAGTGTTTTGAGGGTTATTTTTTGGTTTTCATTTAATTTTCTTTTTTAAATAAAAGCTGTCTTGAAGTAGCAAATGTCTGGGAAGGTGGAGTTGTTTGTTTAAACCATATATAAAGTAACATGAGCTTTAGCATACAAGCCAAGATATTAGTTCAGAGAGTAAACAAGAAAAATTTAATATGGTTCTGTGAAAAAAAATCATTATGTGGAAGAAAAAAAAACTGTGAACAGTAGGTTTGACCACTATTTTCAAACAAAGTTTGCTACACCCAATAATGCAAACATACTTCTTCCCACGTCATGTAGCATTCTGTTTCAGACATGTAATAGAGTAAAACTTCACGAACAGTAGAAGCAAAATTACTTTTGCAATGTGAGTATCAGAAACTTTATAACTGCCACCTCTTCTCATGAAATGTTATGAACTGATTCTGAGCTGAGGAAATCTTAAAGAAGTCATTTAAGCTCCCATAACAAGTGCTCTGCTCCTGAGTCACCATGCCTTGGTGAAATCCAGGTGAATACACACAGATAATGCACATTTACAAGAGTATTTGCAAGGGCAGCTCTCCAGCATGAAGGCTACTTTTATAGCACTCTACACTGCACTGTCAGTGCAATTCCAGAATGGATTACAAAAACACATCCTGCAGCCCGCACAAGTCCACACTACATCTTACAGCCAGCCTGAACACATCTACTTGGTCCAAGCCTGTATTTTGTATCACTTTATCCTTCACGGACATATGGCTGTCAAGACAGGAAAGTTGTTCATGGCTCCCTGGAAAATGACCAAGGCAAGATCTGTAGGAAGCCTGAGCTGTGTTTAAAGCACTAACCACGTTCCCAAGGCATGCTGCAGTTGGCAAAAAGCACGCTGTGCTTCACTGACTGTCCTGTGCTGCTAACAACAGTATAGGCACATTATGTCTTCAGTTCTTGGCCTGAGCCAAGATCACTCATTCTGAATAAAAGATATTTCTCTACTAACAGCTGGATCAATGCCAAAAATTCATGAACTACTGAACATACCAGATGGTAAATTTTTGTTACAACCCACTTGGGCTGGATTTAACAAATCAGTTATAAACAGCCCAGGGCTAAAAGAGGGTTTATTCAAATATAAAAACAACTTAGAGAAAGATTTCTAGTTTTCCCAGTGCCAGCTTACAATTTTTATTTCCCCCAGTTTGTATCTTCAAATCACAACCTCACAGTCTCAGCTTATACAGAAACTTACAGAACAGAACATCGAGGTGAATTGTTTCAGAAAAGTACTAATTTTTGCACAATAGAGAAAGAAGCATGGTTTAATAGCATTATTACTTCAAGATATAAATAAGGCAGTAGTGCCTCCAGTGCTTTCAGACATAGCAGTAGCTTCCTGCTTCCCCCCCAAAACAACATAAACAAGCCTGAATTTAAGATAAATTTGAATATTTACCAGATTTTCTCTGCCGTCGTCCAAGTAAATCTGTTACTGTTTTGCGGAATAGTTTAGCTTCTTCTTCATTAGCAAAATTAAGACCAACTTGACATGTCTGAAAAATATTAATATTTCCCCCCCATGACAAAGAAAATGTTTTAAAAGTTTTCTTAAATATTGTCTTACACCCTTCTAAAGGTATAACAAGAAAAAATCACTGCAAATTTGGAACCAAGTCTTAGTGAAATATTGTATCTTAGGAATGTCTGTCTACTAATCAAGTTTCTAAAGATCACAGCTAACAGATATGAGCAAAATTTGTGCTTTAAGAATACAAGATATGTTTTTTGAGGGTTATTCAAGTTAAAATGCAATTTCATTAAAGAAAGTTGAAAATAAAGAACCATGTTTTATACTTCTGTACTACATACTAAATTTTCTAGTTGAGATACCACAAAAATTCCATTAATAAATAAGCTTTTACAAATAATTAATAGAATTAATTAATAACCTCAAGTTACTTTAAAAGAAGACACTGTTCAAACCAAAGCATTTCAAAATAGGTATTCAAAGGCATTGAGACTCACATCTCCAGCAAAGGTATGAAAATATCCTCTAGGACTATTATATACAAAGTTATTGTACAGCTCCTGCTCCCACAATAATTTCCCATCCTGAAAAGAAGAAAACAAACAAAAAGGAAGACAATAAAACTTCAGATGAAATTGCAGAGTTTAACTTCTTTTACAATAGAACCTACTAAGAATTGGACACAGCGTAGTGTTAAACATCTGCCTTGCTATTAACCCAATGGATAAGCTCAATCAAAATCAAAGTATACCAGAGCTTGTGGAAGAGCTGTGAAAGCATATTGCATTGGGTCACTGTGTTCTGTTCAAATTCCTGAATGTTTCCAAAAACTTCTTTCAAGTTCTACAACCCTGCAACAGCGATACCGAGCACAGTAATAGAGACCAGTCACAGGAACACAGTGACGAAACAGCAACAGCAATAAAGGAGGCTTCCAGTCTCCTGTGCTTATCTCAGGCCTGATTTAAAAACAGTCAAAGAGAACAAAAATCTCACATTTTAACAAGTCTTATGTATTTAAATGACATTATAGTTCAGTACCCCAGGATGAAGTTTCTGACAGATTCTTAGCAATCAAGTGACCAAATCACCAAGTCAAATGCAAGTGCCAACTGGCAATCCTGAACAAATCTGAGAGACTTCAAGCACAGTGCTGACAGAAAAGGAGCTGTTTCCTGGCTGCAGAGATAACAAAGCTTCTCAAAGTCTCAGCACAGTTAGTAGGGCTTAGGTTTCTCAGCATAATTTTTGTTACGAAAACACATCTTGGACACTTTGTCTCTCAGTTCCCACTCTCTTCAGTGAAACATTATAATAGGACAAAAACCTTCAGTATGAGTATATTTTTTGTGGAGGGAGAATGAAAGAAAAAGCCACCCACCCCACCCCCCTAGAAAGCCAGAACACACAACTTGTTTATCCTTCAGTTTTCACATGCAGCACCACACTGATCAAAAAGATTGTTTCCACCCATACACAGGACAGCATCTATTTTCTTAAACCATCCAAAGTGACACCTGCTAGAATTTTAGCTATCCATATGAGAGACACTATACTTCTTTTCACTGATGTGACTAATCAGATCTTTAAAGCACAGCTCTTGAGCGTTGCAAAAAAATTGATATTTATTTCACCCATTAAAGATTACATATATGAAATTGTTTGGAGCACATGAAAAAGTTGCAATTGTCTGTTGATAACTGCAATTGCACTACTTAAAGCACAACCACTGACTTGAGAATTTCTATGAATGCATAGCTACAACCTATACTCATTGAATTCAAAATAGAGAATGAACACAACCAAACTTAAAGGCTCTGAAAAAGAACAAAGATTCTTACCTTAATGTCAAATATTCTGATGAAATATGACCTCTGTGGATTGTCCTTTACAAGGCAAGCTACACCACAGCACTTCTTTGACCACATGGCATTGCGATCTGCTGCATAGATCTGAACAACGGCCGAAGACATGGTCTAAAAAGGAAAGGTAGCTATTACTTTAAAGGAAAAAAATTATAAATTCTATAACTGATCCTTTTCCAAAGCATCTCTTACTTTTGTTTCTTGATCTAGGCAGCAACTTTGCTGATTTACCAGGAAGTTAACACCATAAGGTTCAAATGACCCCAAATCATTCCTATGCTTTAGATTTTCACTTATATGCAAGATTTAGACACTTTAAGAACCCAAATGAACTTTTAATTCTTTTTCATGAAAATAAGCAAAGAGATTTTGCCTGTAAGAAGCAGATTAGTAACTATGGTGGTCAGAGAGAAGCCCTACTGTACAAGGAAATGTCTGTTTAGTACTTCAAACTGGATACAAACACGATAATCAAGATGAAACTGTAAATTGCACAGCGCCTGGACACACTCCTGGGTGCTGGAATGCAACTGGAATACATTGCTTAAGTGGTCTCTGGCACAATTTTAACCTATGCCAACTAGTGAACTCCAACAATTCCTGAGCATGGTTTGAGAATGAGCTAGGCTCATTCCCAGCTGGCAACCAGAAATTGTCCTGTTTTCAAATGGAGAGATTTTAATAAGAGATGAAGATTATTCCACACCAGATTGCTTCAGTCACTAGAACACTCTTGAGCTTATTTTCTAGTACACATGTGTCTAACTTTAAGAGTCCCATAAGGAAAATGGAAGCCCTCAAAGAATATTTATTTAGCAGCCAAGTCATAAGGACATAAAGCTTAAATGATCTGTAATGGACCAGACCAGAGGCTACCCAGCCTCGGATCTACGCTCCAGCAGCACCAGATGCCAACAGAAGGCAAGGATACAAGAATATACCATTACAACTATGGAAGCATATCCCCAGGAACTGCCAGGTTGGAGCTCAAAGTTCCCCCGGCCAGCAGCACATGCTGCATTTTTCCTCTGTGAATTTGTGTATTCACTCTTCGCATCTGCGTGAAATTCTGAGCATGATAACACTGGACAGGATCGTGTTTCAGTTTTCTTATGCATTGCATGAATAATTAGCTCCTTTTACCTAGACTTTTGCCACCTTCTAGTTTCAGTTGATTGTCCCTCCCCTACACTAAGAGATGGTATTGATGGCTTCATAGTTCCTTTGTGCTGCACATCCTCTTATAGATAATTGCCACACTTATTTGGCCTCTACGCTCTCTTTAGGAAGTTTAGGAAACATTAGTTTTACATCATTCTTGGACCAAGAAAAAGAAATCATACTACACATTACCCTGGTCACTCTTACATGGATATTAACTAGTCCTACTATGTCCTTCTTTGCATGGGGATGAGACTTATGTATATGAATCCACTTTGTTAGCCCCTTGAACATAGGGTCACAAAAACAGAGCTTTGTTCTCTACTTATTTCACTACCAGTCAAAAAGTTGAATTTCCTTTATCAGTCTGAAATATTAAATAGATGTTTTCTTAAATCTTTATAGTTCCAAGCCCTTTCTGGATGACTTACACATAATCTGAGTAATGGTTTTCCCTACCTGCTCAACTTTGTCTTCATCAACACTAACTACTTGCCAGAACAGTAGACACCTAGAATGAAGGCATGTCTTCTTGCATTATAAGATTATCTACCAAATATCATTGTCATACTTTTGAAATGGCTTAAAACCCCAAAAGAAGAGCCTAAATTTCATTGGATTTTTTAAACCAAAAACCCTTCAGTTTTGTTATATTTAGTCAGACTGACAGCTACACCTTAGTGAAGCTAAATAACCTTTACCCAAGCACTGTGATGCTAACTTTCCCAAGTCAAGATGTATTTCTGTTTCTCTTTGCAGCCACCTCATCAGAAGTTGTCTGACTGACTACTAATCTTGCTGGCAATCTATAGAAGAAGTTAAAGCATGATTGTCTGATGATAAGAGTGCTTTGTGGTTGCTTCCTCAAATGCTCTACATGTGTTGTAGAGCATTTCTCTCCCTATAATCTATAGAGTAATAGGAGTAATTTATTTTAATTTCACTTGTCAGATGAATAAAAAGGGACCTAAGAATTAGCCATACTACCACAACAAAACAGTTATATCAGCAACTTAATGTCATCTAAGAGATGCCATTTTCCCCTCTGTGTTGCAAAAAAGCAATGACCTAATTTTGGGCACAGTTGGACAGATTTTGTTCAAAACCTCTATTTGTCTAACAGCCTTTTTCCCTCCTTTCTCCAATATTGTCTAACTGTTAAATTTATAACCTTGGAGACACAAAACAACACACAGGAGCAAAATGGGCCATTCTAACCACAGCAACCATCTCGTCACCCCTGCAAGAAACCTTCTTAACACTCCAAGAGAAGTTCAGCTCCACTAACCTCTACCCAACAGGACTTCTCACAGAAATGAGTGGTCTTGGCAGGAATTATACAACTTAAATTCAAGGCACAGGAGACAGTGACCTGTACCAAGACAGAGCTCCCTATGCATTGCTTATTATCATACCTAACAGCAAATGCACCAAGTGGATTATCTGGGTAAACTGTCATAACTTGACAACTGCTTAGAAAACCTTGAACCAACACCTACCTCATGAGTACACTGTGTAATATTCTTCTTTGTGTCCTCATTCTGCATAATGTTAATATATTTAATGTATACTTGGTTATCCTAGGAATAGAGCTTGATTTAGAAGTTAAAAAACAATTTCACTGAATCTAAAGTAGGCTTTGTTTTGAGGTCTACCAAGTTTCGAGTTCAATTGCATTTTAACTTACTCATTAGCATTGTACAAATTCCTAGTGTTGACAAGCTGTAATGAGAATATAAAGCTACAAATTCCGTTGCCATACCTCTCAGGATTTTTTATTAAAAGGGCAATACAGGAAAAAAAATACGAAGTGTATTTTGAGGGGCAGGGGGAGAAGGACAATAAAATCCAACTTCTTTTACTCGATCCCCTGTTCATTCGTATTATGTAGAGCAGTGGTGCCAAGCTTTCTAATATTCAGCTTCTGGAACAAAGATGGTAAAAGTAATCATCCACACCATTTAGAAATTTACAGACACACATATGGGTTCTTTTATATACAAATATTTAAAGAGTATTATATGTAAATTATTCAGACTAGGTCAGAACACTGATTCAACATAATGATTATATTTTTTCCTGATTTGTAGTAGGTTACTTTGTTACTACTGAATTTTCAGGAGGAGGATTTTGAAGTTGTCACTACTCTTTTTTAAGAGTTTTGGTGAGGACCATGTCCTTTTTATATAGCTGTGTAGTCAGGCAACCTCCAGCAGAAGGACATACCATTGATTCCAGGAACTTGTGCCACCCTTCAAGCTGATGAGCTACGAAGCAGTAAGTCTGTGCTGTCAGCTGTACACTGGCTGTCTCACTGGAAGAGCTGGTACTACCTTCGACCCTGCTGCAGGATATATGATATCAACAAAAGGCTCATGAAAGCACCTTCTGCCTGCAAAACTTAGCCACAAGCACAGCTCAGTCATCACAGGTTTGCAGAATGTGATCACAGCAGCCACTGACAGTTTCTGACTGGGCAGCAGATAGCTGAGTACTTTGATCGGCTTCTGGTGCGAACATTTGCTGCAGCGGCCTGTCAAGTTAATGACTTGCTGTAAATCAAGAGTTTCTCAAAAAACAGTGAATCAAGCCAACACAGAAGGTGGCACATCTCATTACATTCCTTGTAATGACAAGGAAAAATCATTACAATGCATGGCTTATGGCTGACAGACATTGAAACATAGTGGGCCAAAAGTCACAACAAAGAGTGGCAGTAAGATTAAAGCTGCAAGATGTTCAGCCCCCTCAGCATCCACCAGAACAGAAAGCAGGACCCATTTGAATGGTTCTGTGCAGTGTTTACATGCACTTGACAACATGCTGTAGTGGAAACATCAAAGGCTCATAAAATGAGCCTTTGGTTGGATGTGACCTCTGTAAGCCTTCCAGGCCAAGCTCCTGCTCACAAAAAGGATAATTAAAAGCCTAGAGTTGATTTGCTCAGGGTCCTGTCCAGTTAAGTTTAAGAGCTACAAAATCACATGTGCTTATTGACTCCCATTTTGGCACTTGTACAAATGCATCTAGGTTTCATGTACTTCTCTAATGGGTCAGTATTGTTATGTGTTACATGTTGACAGCACTGCTGAAGACTAGTATTAACTAGTATTAACACTAGTATTAACTTTGAACCTTTTCTCAATTTTAAGTGTGATTTTTTTTCTGAAGTTATCCTTCCCAGCTCCTGGAAGTGTCTTACAAATAAAACCAGGAAAAAAAGATTTAAAAAAGAGAAGACTGTCCTCTAATGCAAGAATGCAGGTAATTAGTAGTTGCTTCCAAGCAGAGTAACCTCTAGAAATGCTACTATGCTACATGCCACAATAGCTGTAGCTTCTTCACCAAGTCCATCTGAGGACTTCTGGCTCAATTAGCCACTTCTACATTTCTGTGGGAAAAAAGCACGCTATGGTGAATAGCTGTGTGCAATCCAAACTCTGTAAGAATAGAAACCAGTATTTCTATTCTCTTTTCCATAAAGCAAGTATCTGGAAACACTGTCCCAATCAATACTAGAGCTGGTGAGAAGATATCTGTGGCAGGTATTTTTAAGACATGCTATGGTGAAAATCCTCATTATAGCTAGCACAACATCTAGCAGCTGGACCAGATGATGATGGTTTTTACTCTTTACTACAAGACCAGGAGGACAGCCCACAGTTCACTTCTAGGGTGACTGGTAAGAATGAAGAGCTGTTGCTATTCACTGACATTACAACAGCCGAAATAGTTTTTCTCAGAAAGCAGGGTTCAGGAACACAGGCACGATGACATCAAGTACCACTTCATGTAGAAACGCTTAGTAAGGCCTAACTTTAATCTTGACCACAAAACCAGCAGGAAGCCTCAGTACCAAAGCAATCTCCAACAGCCTGGCATTCGCTGAGTCATGACAGAACATACAGAAACAATATCATTAAGACTGGTGAATGAGAAAGACAAGAAGCAGAAGTGAGACCATGCTCTATAGAAAACTGACCTTCATTCACAGAAAATTAGGCAATTACATAGAATTCAGTGGCTGACATTTTTTTCTCCAGATGACAAATATTCTGAAGGAAGAAACCAACCAAAATATAGCACTGACTAATCAAGCAGAGACAGCACTTGATATCCTAGATCTTTTTTCCAAAGTAAGCTTAGATTTTAGTAATTACACTTTTAAATGTTGGTACTTTAATTAATTCACATTACTCAATGCAAACAAAATTGTAATTAGACAGTGATAATAACTTCCTGTTGTTTTGCAATTGCCTTATCTTCAGTGTCATAAATGTATGGAGCTTCCAAAAATGTTTCTGCAGCACTCAATACAGCTATGCATTTAATCTCATCACTCAATACAGAAACATAAAACCTGCTACAGGGACCAGGCACCAGAATTTCCATTCCTTTCTCAAAGGAAGACTTCAGTGCCCTATACAACCAAGCTCTACTTGCTCCTTCAGGCATTTAATCTTCCTTCTGCACAGTGGTCCTGTTTCAAGAAAAAATGTCACTTTTTTTCCTTGGCACTGCGGAGTGTCCTATCATGAACAGTATGTTCCCTTCCTGCTAGGAAGGGCTGATAACCCACTTCCAGGGAGAATGTTCTCTCCACCATGCACTCCTACATAAGGCATGCACTGCAACCTCTCCTAATGGTAATTTTAAACAAATTGACTAAGCCTGCCATTACTGAAATGACCCCTAACTAATTAGGCCACATAGAAAACACACAAGTACGCTTCCCTAGCAATTGCAACATTTTAAGTAGCAGAGGCATTTGCTAGAGTAGACAAAAAGACTTCCTACCACTTTCACAGAAACTTAGAAGAGTTTAATTAGGTTCAGAATTCTAAAATATTTATTAGCACTGAAGAGTAGGTAAACCAACCTTCTTAAGCATGGGTGTCTAATATGATGGTATAGAGCAATTCAGGCCTAACAGCGAGAAACATGAACACAAATTAACATTATCACCGAATTTTAAAAAGCTCAGAAAGGAGGTATTCACAAGTGTCAATTTGAAATTACTTTTCAGTTACGGATGGGAAAAGATTGAGATGGGAAGAAATCGGAGAGAGAAAGGATTGGTGATGTGGAAGGGAAACTACTCTTGTTTACTGCTGACACCTTTATCTGAAGGACTGCAAGGATTAGGCCCCCAGACGACAGAGTAAGTACAATAGATGCATCTCCCCAACTGTCTTTATAGGCTTTTCCCCTCTAAAAACAGTGTATCAGGCTAGTTATGGTTACTGCATCTTGTACAAAGATAGCAGGCACACACAAGCATGTGCTAAAAATACTCTTCAAGGACTCCACAATATTTTGACTACAAAATTAGATTTTTGTCAGTCAGATTTTGCAACCCTCACACTGGTTTATAATTTATGTTTTCATACCAGGTTGTCTCCAGAATCTTCACAACAGAGCCTAAATGTGACAGCGCTCATCCACTGGGGATTTGACTTCTACTGTATTTTTAATTTGGACAAACTGTGATTACTTCAATTTTAAAACCTATTACAGCTCCTAAAGATATATTTAGCTAATTATTAAGAATATCTTCTTTAAAGACAATTGTGTATTCCAAAAAAGCTACTTTCAGATGTTATTGAGATGATTTTAAACTAGTTTCCCACAGAAAGAAGACATACAGAACTTCAGAAGTTTGTTGGCAGATTTCAGTAAGTTAAGCAGCTAAAAACAATCTTCTAATTTTTATGCCACTTACAAGACCTTGTTTTCCAAAGATGAACTGATTGCTCCAAAGACAGGAAAACTAAAGCAAGACTTCACATTATTTGACAGAACTGATTAAAAAAATGCCTTTTGTAAATATCCAATCACAAGTAAAACTTTATTTTGTGCAAATTGAAAATACTCAGCTGAAAACAGAGGCCTTATCAGTTCTACTGCTTGTGAAATTATTTACTAACCTTATATAGTGTTCAATTTTAAGCTTAAAGCTTGCTTTTCATTTTATTAATTTCCCATGATTGCCCACTGATTTAAAAATGCCACATATATAGATGTTAAGAAAATAGTATTTTTTTTCTATCTATACACAAAGTTAGGCTATTAGAAATAAAGCCACTGTGTAAGAGATGCTGCTTTTTCTTATTTGAAGGCAGAAGGAAGGAAGAAATTTATTCAGAAATAACAAATAACTTCAGGTATTTCCTATCACTTCTGAAAAACGAGAAGACAATTCTGCATAACACAAAGCCAAAATATTCCAGGAATTAAAAGATCAAAACCAATTAAAAAGTTAATACCTAAGAAGAGATCCCCTGTCTTGCCTGTGCCCTGATAACCAGACAAGTCAGCTGCAATATCCTCACTGAAGATCTTTTACTGATGTAAAGGTGCCGCTGATCATTAAGTGATGTTACAAAAAAAAAAAGGGATGAAACAAGGGACTACTGTTCAACAAATCTAAGCCATAAAAGTGCTTGTCTGAACTTAAGTCTGCTGTTGTCCAGGAAAGAGATCCTTCACTCCTAATCCTCAATCAGCCAGTTACAGATAGCTCACATTTTAAGGAGTGTCGTGAGATACAAATTCATTTGCCTTTTCAGTACCTCCCATAACCCCCCAGTTCAGCTAGAGCTGGCCAACTCCTTTTCAAAACATTGCTCAGTGGTGGATCACAGAAGACCAACAATTAAGGTGTGGGCAAATAGCATAGCACATAAAGCCTAATCAAAGAGCACATGATTAAGAGAGACATTCTTTTATCAGACACAGCAGGAAGGTATTTTTAAATCCTACAACCTCAGCTCAAGACAGCACATGGAAGACTTCAGCCTTCCTGAGATATGACATAACCATAGCCACAAGCATGCTGCAGATTATAATATTCCAAGGTATCTCAGTTGAGCAGATCATTTAACAGCTGACATACACAACCTGGGGTTTCCACTGATGAGTAAACTGAATGCTGCCACTTCCTGTTTACCTGCACAGCATCACTCACTGAGCTGCACTTCATTGCTCGATGCTGCTGAAACCTTGGCTGGCCACAAAACAGTGCACACAGCAAAACAGTTACTTGTGTTCAGGAGTTGAAGTTGTTCATATAGTTACTTTCAGAAACAGAGTATATGTTGCATACAGACTTTCCATAAATTTGTCACTATCTACTGCCACAGAACAGAAATTCTCACTAAAGAAGACATTTTGTCTTGCAGTTCCACTCCCTCTCCAGCTTCCCAAGAAACACTCAGATTCAAAGCATATAAGACTGTTCTTGCCAAAGCTCAGGCAATTTTTAAACAAAATGCTGAAGTAAACCTTTCAATTTTGACCCATTTTAAATTTATCAAGACTCCTAAGACTAGGATGAACCTTACATAATCAAACCATTGTACAGATACACAGATTAACCAGTTCTCAAAATGTTTCACAGTCGTACACAGAAATTGCAGATTCAAGTCAAGAATCACAAGCTTCATGCAATGCACAGGATAAAATTGGAGTTCTCCTCTGTTTGTCCTGTTCCACTGCCCATCCAGCTATAAGAAAACCCAGCTTCTAGTTGTCAACATTCCCTTCCCTTCTACAGCAATTCACTACCTTCTTGCACTAAGGTAGTCTTTCTTCAGCCTTCAGTCATTCCATTCTCTGCACAGTAACATTTCTGTAGATGCTACATACTAGTTCCATATTAAATGCAGATTCTTACAAGCAAATACTCACATCCACTTTGAAGATATGTCAGTGCTTTGAGAAAAAACATCAGAATTCAGGCCTATATTTTTAGTGTTAGATCCACTGCAGTTTCTTATTGACCTACTCCATGATATCATGAAATTTACAAGTAAAAATCTGTTAAATTGGTTAAGGAAAGGATGTGAAGCATAAACCTCAGGAATTAATGAATTATCCCAGCTCTGGAACACTCATTAATGAGCCCTTGAAAATACTATTCAGCATGCACTTGGTACTCCCAGGTCCAGATTTAAAAAACAGATTTAAAAAAGAAGCATTTGCAGAGATGATGTTTAGGTGAACTTCACTTATGATCTTTACACTTGAAGACAGAAAATAATATGAAATTTCGACTTTTGATACTTAGGAAAGATTGAAATAAAGCAGCTTAAATTGTTTTAAAAGAATTCTTTTATAAGAACACATTAATTACATGCCAACATAAAACAAAGAACTCCCTTCAAAATATTAAGAAATATCAGAAAAGGCTATTAAAAGTAAAACCTCTTTGAATAATAGCCAGCAACTGGTCTCGCAATTGTGTATACAACTTGTGTCCTGTCCTGTAAAGCAGACTCAATCCACTTACATAAACGTACTTAGAGATGCAACCCCCCCTTCACACTTTCACTGTGCCACAACTCCAAATGTAATAATTCCTCCTTGAGCAGCTCACATTTGAACAGAAGAGTTACAGCAATTCAAGACAGATACAAGAAAATATCACCGCATGGAAGATTTTTTTTTTAAATATATACCAACAACTGAGTTTGCTATGAGTAGTTATTCCCAGTGACAAGTCTTAAAAAGTAGATATACTATGGGGAGAAAAAAAGGCACGAAGATGTGCTAGTTCTATGATCCTTTGCCATATTCAAAGTTTACTGCAGGATAAAACATTAGACAGCAGCTGAATCCCCAGCAGACTGCTGGTTTTCATTTTGTTCTGGCAACAAGAAGTCGCATGCTAGTGTTTGTTTCTACCCTCCCCTGTGCCTCAGTTTCCTCATCTGTAACATGTAAGGGAGACACTGACCACTACCTCTTTAAAGTGCTTTGAGAACTACTCATGAAGAAGTATTATGCTGTCACAGACAGAAATTATTTTTGGAGGGTGTGGGATATATGTCAACATTATCTTCTCTACTAATAGCAAAGGTTAAGACAGCTTAATTTCCACATCTGTTTTAGATAAGGAAATGGAGATATTCTTTCACCGTGAGGGATGCCCCTTGAGTCTAGTGACATTTATTACAGCTAACAGTTTCAATTATCACTGCCCAAAGGGGCTCATCCTTTGCAGGTACCAGCACTACATTTACCAACGTGCTGTCAACGCCAAAAGCCACTTAAATTAGGTGCACCTGTCTGTAAACAAACTCCAGTTTGGAAGCAGTGTCACAGACTGGTGGTCTTAGATGGCCAGTGGTAGGTAGATCTCAGGCTTATGATTTAAATCACCTATTTCCATCCCAGACAAACCATGGCTGGAAATTCTTTGTAACAAACTCACTAATGCTTTTGTAAGTCACCATCGCATTTTTCACACAGTACATTTAATTTGTGATTCTTAAGATGGAAGACTAAAGAGTATAAAACAAATGACTCAAAACTTCCCATGTGGAATTTCTCAGTGGTCTATTCCATGACAATCCCTGAGCAAGTATAATCCACAAAGTCTCAGTATGTAAGCATTGAAAAAAATGCAAGACAGTGCACCGAAAAAAAGAGTAATTTTGAAAACTAGGCACACTACCCTAGTTCTGACACAGCCCTTCAACAAGGGCAATCTTGTATCATCCCCACATATCTAGGTTCATTTACAAAAGATTATGGCTACATTGAAAAATGCTAGGGAGAATTTACTTTAGCTTTTGGCATTGCTGCTTGGTCCCCTAAACTCCCTTAGGAGTTAAAAACTCGACTGTAACATGGCCTTTGCAGCTCAAGATTTGTGCTTAAACTCTCAGGCCAGCTATTACAAACTTTCAGTTTCTACTACTAAAGAAAAGACCAAATAATTGAAAAGAAAAGCCAAAAAATAATTAGTGTCTTTGTTACACTCTCTCTTGACAGTCAAAATGAGTACTACAAAGTTAATATTTGAGTGTAGTTTATTGAAGGAAAAAAATACCCAACCTTAAGGAAAGAATTGCTGAGTTTGCAATATTCAGTTTCCAGGGTGAAAAAAGAAATTAACACAACTGAGCTCTGCCAAGCTGGGACTATAAAAAGTTCAGATTAAGAATTATTTTGAAATTCAGATATTAACAATGGAGTTGACCATTCCCTTTCTGAACTCACTACTCATTATGTGAAAATAAATGTAGAGGGCTACTGAATAGCAAAGCTCCTAACCTGAAGCCAAAATTCTTCTCTAACTCATGGTGTCAGAACGTTTCTTATAATGAAGTTGCCTGTTCTACTGAACACACCTAGAAGAGCAAAAACTGTACAGAATCTACTTATTTGAAGCTAATGAAAAAGTGTTTATTTATACAAGAAAAAAATGTTGTAGAAAGAAGGCATCAGGATGTTATTTTTCCACTGCACTTAACACTTTGGTGTCCATATCCAGTCACCAGTTTCCAGTTTAAGAAAATAATTAAAATATGCAATATTTATTTTTCTTTCAGTGCAGAGCTGGTAGTACAAGTTCACATAGCAAAGGGGAGGAACAGATACAATGATATTGTTCTCAGTCTTTAATTCTTAGATATTAACATCTGAATGATCAGAACAGATTCACCCTCATTTTCATTTAAAGATAGTTAGCTCCCCTTAATTGCTGTGTTCCTGTTTGTAACTTGAGAACATTGTTCAACAGCAGTGACATATACACTACATGAAAAGATGTGTACCCACCTAAATTTACAAGTAATATAACAATTATTTCACTCTACTTACAACAGTATTAGTAGTACTAGACTTGTGAGAAACAAAGTTTACAATAAAGAAAATCAATATTTATTAGACTAATGAAAGATTTTAGAATCCACTAAGTCACACCAATATAATTAACATGGACACAGTAAAGATATTTTAACAGCTCTTAGGACAGAAAATATTTGTTTCAAAGAAAAGCTAAAAGAAATTGACCTTTAATCTTTTTGGTGAATATTGTCTGAATTAATAAAATACAGTAAGTCAAGCCAAAATATTAAATAAAAAAGATCTTAAGATAGCTTTGCTTGTGATCACAGTAAAGTTGTAACACTGACAACAACCCATCTGTATCACTCTGCAGCCCAATTAATCAGTATTATTATCCTAATCAAGTATCAGATTTGAAACATTACATGCTTCAGTTTCTGAATTACTTTTCTGCATGTCTCCAAGTCTGTTCTGGAGCTGACAGAGGCTAACATGCTCAATGTTACCGGTTCCTGCTGCTTGGAAGAGGTGGAAACTGCTTTCTTGTCAGGTCAAGTGTTTGTCACTATTCTGAAAACCTCAACTTATGCAATAAATTAGAGTGCTTTTATGACAGTATAAAATCAGCAGGTAAATTGTTACACCATACTAACTTAATAAAAATGTACATAGTAAATGTTATGCTAGTTATAATCATTGAACAGATAAGTTATTAGTGATATACTGATTATTTTTTTCAGATGTGTAACACTTTTGGAAACAAGATATTCCTCTGTAAGGGCACTGATGCACCTTAGATCCCAATGACTGAAAGAAGGTACCCCTTGTCAAAGCAGACTTCAGATTTCCAGGTTTTGTGTGGATATTCCCTTCCTTTGTGATCAATTGCTCTGAGCACCTGAACAGCCTCAATCTGTTAGGACAGAAACAGAAAACTCTTGGTGGTGAGTGTATGACAGATAATACCACTGCCATAAGTATACAGTTTAGACAAAAAACAGGCTGGCTACCTCACTAAGACAGAACTGAAGAAAAATTACACCCTACTTGAGAGACTTTATATTAATATAGAAATAGGGTACCTCTCCCAGTCTCCTGCAATAAGTTATCACAGGTGTGGGACCTACATAATAGCAGTACCTTGCTAGAAGTTCAGTATGGTTGATTATATTCACATCACATTTAAATCCACATAACTGGGCCCTCTCCTACACCTAGGAGATAAGTTGCCAAAAGGTTTAACACTGTGGTACAAACACTTCCTACAGGAAGATGGTGATGGAAAGTGGCAGTAACACAGATGGATCTTGAGAAAGCCTTGCAGGGGGGAAGAGGTTTGGAGTAAATAACAAAAAAAAAAAAAAAAAGATTTCTTGATAGTCTAGTATCCATTTCTGGGCACAAAGAGCAGATTTACAGAATAAACTGAAGGCTTTGTTCAAGGAAAGTGTCCCATTGAACATCTGTTACCCAAAAGTGCATCCTTCAGAAGGCCACTGCCATCCACCTTTGTTACGTGCAATATGATACAGCTCTGGAGAGTTTTTTACTAGATTATGTGGAACTAAGATCTATAAATCTGCCAATCCCTAGATAAAAGCCTCAGTTCTACAACAAATGCAACAGTCCTCTGCAGAATTCCAGACTCCAAGAAGTGACATTTCAGTCAGTTCATCCCAGGACTAGGTTACTCTCACACACCAGGCACCATGCTGCACTTAATGTACCCAGAGCACTTGAACTGAAAAACAGCCTTGATGATGCATGGCAGACATCTGTATTCATGGCTGATTTGCTTATTTGGAATAAGTCAACTATGTAACACCCTCTGCTAATTCAGACTTGTATCACAGTGATATTTTTTTGTATGAGATGACCTTGGAGAAGTTATTTCCATTCAAATGGATATTGGTACTGCATCATTTAATTGCTAAAGCAATTATTGCAGCCAGAATTGACATGCAAGTCACCGTCCTGAAATAAAGCCTAAAAACTCTCAGCTTCTAAATCCATGACAGATTGTTATCTACCTTCTGCTCTGAACCAAATGCTACCTGTTGTAGCAGAAAACTGCTTGCACAGCACCAAGCCTCACCAGGGGAATAGTTCCTGCCAGCATTGACTTATAAAAGTGACATTGGGAAAAAAAAATAGCCTGAAGGGAGAGAGGGAATAACCAGACACTCAAAGGGAAGAAATGATAAAAAATTGAGAGAAGTGTTTACAGAACTGAGGCATGCAAACACTATCTAGCAGATCTTGTGGACACAGAAGACAGAAAGAATTGAAAAGTTTCCTTTATACCCCAGATAGAATCAATGATTAAGGTGAGACACCAGAACTGAGTATGTGATGATTAAACTATCACTAATTACACTACTTCACACCCTAGAAAAGTCCCTGGAGCTCAATCAGGAAACAAATTATATGTCAGCATATGAGCTGACAGGAAACTGCTACAACACTCCAAAATGCAGCTTCAGGTAAGATTCCAAGAGAACTAAGTACATCTTTGGTGGCTCTGAAGATGCACAGAACTTTTCTCAAATTACTTACAAACTACTCATCAGAATAGAAAGCTTCAGACAGGATACATTTTCTTGGTAGGCCATCACTCTGCAGACAAGAAGTGAAGTGAAAGAAATGCAGCACCCTTTAAGGTCATCCCTGCTGTACTTCATGCATTCTGTAGAAGCACAGCTACAAGTCAGCTGTATCTCCTTACCAGAAGGCAAAATCTTTTTTTTTTTTTTCTCCTGAAATCAGAGATCAGAAACCTTATGAGCTTGTGTTCACAGTATCAGTATCAAATAGACTTGATAATTTGTCCACTGAAGCAAATGATTACATACAAAGGCACACTTTCATCTGCTGTAAACTTCTAGGCACTTGTGTTTTCTCAGGTTTCCAAAAGCAATTTCTAGGAGCAGAAAGACAATATTGAATTTTACTGCTGGCAGGAAAACCAAGTTTGACTTGAACTTAATGTCCAAGCAGAGTTATGTGCACAATAGCAGAGCTGACCCCTTTTTCTGTGATCTACATGCTACTGCCAATGCTAGAACAGACAGCACACATCTCCCCATGCCCAGAATTGCTTTTGTCACCTCACAGATTTCCCTGGCTGTGCAGATGTGAGTTACTGAGACCTGGGCGATTTTCTGGATATGATTGGAAATGGTGCAGAATGCATAGAGGAACAAACTCTCTTCCCAACACAATGCTAAGTGGGTAATGATGGCCATACCCCACATAACGTACCAGGAGCTGTTTACACCATTTTAATCTCAAAATCACACTCATATTAATTTCAGCAACTATTAGGCTAGCACTCAAAACTGTGCCAGGAAGTATGCCAACAAACTGAACACCAGGGATTGTCATGGAACAGTGCCTGAGTTCATGCTACTGCCCCATTTAGGTTTGTTAGCCATCAGCATGTTAGCACAGCTGGCTGACAGACCAGAGGTGAGAAACAGGACAAGATACGTCCTTGTCCTTCTGCCACCACGCTTAAATGTTAACAGTGACATAAAGGCATGGTCCAGACAGGTATGGCCAGTGTGAGAGATGACTCCTTGGTAACACAGTATGAAGCCTGGAGCAGCTGCACGAAAACTTACTTTTTTGATAAACAAATTTCATTAACATTATGAAAAGAGGACAAAGAAACAAACAGGATTTGTCACTCATAGACAGAAAAGACCAGAGGTGTTCAAAGAGGCTACTAAGAAAAAGCCTCAATGACGAACTGAAGCATTCAAAGCAAGATCTCCTAAGGGACACAAAAAGATGAAACTAAAACCATGACATGGAGTGAGATCTACATATCCCAGCAAACATTTAGCACCAAATCCATCATCCATGCATCTTATCAAGCAAAACTAACACAACTATAGGTATCTTGCATCTAGATGCTTGCACTAAGGCAAGGAAGGGCATGCTCTGAGCAGAGAAAACAGTTGTGTTATCAGTCTGTCAGCTATAGAAATATTGGCACCTGAATATGGTATGGACAAATCTCTTAAAGACAAAACTATTTTTTAAAATAAAGAAATGGTGTATTGAATCGTTGCTGAGTTCTAGACATTAAACACAACCAGCATTTTCTGTTGCAATCACACTTTAGATTGAAAGCTATATAAGGTTTTAAAGTTCCAGCTACACAAACTGAGCATAGTCCTAACAGTGCAGTGTAACACAAAGAAGCCAACACTGTTTAAGAAAGGCCAAAATTACAATACCTAACATATGACTAAAAAATATTGGCTCACATAACATCACACAAAATTAAGCCCAAACCCTGAATTTTTTAAAACTTAATTATCAGGTTGCTAAAAATATAAATGCTAATAAATGCATGTCCAGTTATAAAATGAATTCCATACCTGAAATGCTCTTAACTAAAACCTAAAGCAAATATAGAAAAAAAATAGCTCTGCATTTAATTTGTTAGAAACTACTGCTTCCTTCTCTGCAAATGCAAGGGGAAGCTTTTTCCTGTGGTATTGCACAGAACACACACCACTACAGGATGTTCTTCGTTTTCTTCCTCTTTTCAGTTAACCACAAAAATCAAGTGCAGTTTTACAGAGAGGAGCTTATTTGGATGCCTTTGTGTATATTTAGTGTCATAAGCCAAGTGATGTTTCTGTTTGCTTTGGCTGACTGAGGGGGAGTAAAGAGAAAAATGTCTACTTAGAAAGAATGACCACATCTTAGCTGTGCTCAGAGACAGCTGTCACATGGTTAGAGGAGCAGGAAATAACTTACAGTTCAGTCGAAGCAGGACTAAGCAATTCTGTGGTTTCAAATCTGAGCCTGTAGAGTTGCTGAAGCTGTATCTTCCAGTATACAGTTTCTTAATATAGCAGCTTACAAACTGGAGAGGCCGGTCCTGCCTGGAGAAGCAGCAGTGAAGGGTGGAGCAGAGCAAGAAGCCTGAGGAATACCCTACTCCTGTTTTTGTGTACCCTTCTCATATCCACTGAAAGTTCTCTTCCCTATAACAACATTAACAATGACTTCTGGGTGAGAAATGTGTAATGGCCAGGTGCCAGGCTCAAGTGCACTCCATGTCTGCAGCAGCAAACAGCTGCCTGGCACAGACACTGCCCCCTCTCCCCATGACTTTCCTTATGCAGTTCTCTGCTGAGCTACAGCACACGCCATGTCTACCCCAGCACTGCGGAGGGGAAGGAGCACACATCTGATGAGACACAAATCTGATCCTCCCTTGGTCATCCTCAAGAAAACAGCAACTGAGAAACTGCAGAGGGCGAAAAAGGGAGCGGAGGGAAGAATGGTGTGGAAGAGTCAGTCCTACTTGGAGATCTTTGGGCAGATTACAGATGCAGGAGCTGAAGGGAGAAAGGAAGATTCTGGAAGCATTAGAGATGCAAGAGGAAAACAGGACAGGAGGAAACCCTGTTAGTGGGGCAGGACAAAAAACTTACTAAAAACATAAAAAGAACATGTGTGTTAAGAGAGTACAAGGAGAATGTGATGAAAGCAGAGACTTGAGATTTGGAGGGTAGAGGTCACTATGCAGGACTTCAAGGTACATCAGCAGGATGTGGCTTACAAAAGAAGTAAGTGGTTAAATTGATTCCTAAAATAGAAAAGTCATTTAAAGTCAATAAATTACTGCTTCTGTTACAAAATGTACTAAGGAGGTAGTAAAAAAAGTCACTTTTCTTTATCCGCAACACAGAAAAATATGAATACAACAAATTAATACTAATTTCTTATCCACAAATCACACACAGGTAAATTGGCTGTCACCTTGAGAGGGGAGAAAACATTTAAAATTTACTGCAAAATTCCTACTTTCAAATATTCCTGTTTTTCAGCCTAGACAGCAAGGGAAGTACTAGAGCTTGTTACTTAATCTCAGCAAGTCCTGACTAACTTTTGGGAAAGCCATTATCATCAGCAATACTTGAAGGAAATGCATTTTTAAAAAGGATTTGCAATCTCAGAGGCAAGAGTTATCTTAGCATAATTGAGAGTTCAAATAATGAAAAACAGTTTTCTAAGCTGCCCAAAAAGGCAAAAGTCACACTTCCTTTTGCTAGGTCAGTGTTTCTCAAATTGCAGGCACAGTACCTTCACATGCAAAATATGATTATTATATGGGAGCATATCTAAATGCACCACTCTGCATAGTGGCTAATGAACAACGTGAGACAAAGTAACACATTTGCATCGACGGAAAAGGAGATGAATGCAGGGAAATTCTGAATTACACAAAGTTCTGCAGGGGAAAATGAGTGTGAGACTGTCTTACAGAAATGGAAACACTTACAACCTTAGTGTGATCTTTCAGCTTTAAGCTAGACACAACTGGAGAACTGAAAAATGTATTAACACAGTTTCTCAGAAAACCTAAAAAGAAAATGCTGCCTTAAGACTGAGGATTTTAAGGACAGCTAAATAAACAGTAGAGGGAAAACAGCCTCACCAAGGTGGGGATGCATGTATGAAAGCAAGTGCCTGAAGTGAGAAGCAATCTGTAAATGTGTCGTGAAGCTCTGCAGCAACAGTTTCCTTGCCAGCAATGATCATCTCCACAGAACACTATGTCTACAGGAATTGAGTAATTCATTTAATGAACTTATTTCAGAACCATATATTCTTACCACAGACATTCTAATTTGAGATGCCTAAAAGTGTCATTTACTGCACAAAGAGGTGTCAGCAAAACTGTCTACCTTAAACTCGGAAGTGTCTGAGAAAACACTATTAAATTTTAAGCAAGCAAGTGAGCAGCCTTCTAAGAAAGTGTTCCTATGATTGTTTGAACTGCATCTCTTCTTTTTCTATTTGGACCTTCTAGAACACTGCTCCTGTCACGTGATGATCACAGTACACTTCAGGATCTTCAAATTTAACTACAATTGCCCCTGAAGGTAACTGCACACCTACTGTTCCCGTTTTATTGGATATCTACGCATCAACAACACGACTGGAAGCCACAAAAGATAGCGTGGCAGTGTACCCAAGCAAACACCCAGAGAAACTAAACCATCTTTGTACAGATCTGAGTCATGTTCCAGTAGAGTGGGCTGTTCAAAGCCACCCATGAAGATACACTTCTAGTTCCACTAAATCCACTCTGCAAGATTTACTGTTACAAGGAAAACAAACTAGCCAATATAAAAAAAAAAAATCCCTCTGTGCTAAGTAACACAATGTCAGCCTTTCTTCAGGAAACTGTACCCTAACCTACCAATAAGCAACTCTGTCTAGTGCCTATGACACATTTTTGTTACTTCCTGTATTTTATTATCTAGGTATTAGGTAATGAAACCATAAGCCTCCTGTATACTCAGTTTTATTTCTGTACTAAAAAGATTCCTCCAGAGACAAGCCTATGAAACATGCTCACTGGAGGAGAGGACACCATAAATCTTACAGCACAGCAAATTTTCTCAGCAAACTGAGCATTTAGAGCTCCACAGACTCCATCTACTCTGCAGACAGTTCTGTCTATAAAAGGCCAATGACAGGATAGGGCCTTTTTTCACACTGGTTAATGAACTAGTACAAAGTTCCCAGGTTGCACTGACTCATCACATACATATATCTTCAATGCTTCACCCATTCCAGCACTACGGCAATTGCTGCCACTGCTGGCACCTGCAGCCACTATCAATGAATGCTGGTAATGTTAAAAGTAGAGCAATAAGGGCCATAGGAAGCTCTAAAGAAAAAACAGGTGAGGTTTTTTCAGGCAGAAGTATCAGAACCCTTTCAAAAAAAGAAATGAAAGATCTAAAATTAGAACATTCCCCATTAACATGTTTTTAGCCCAAAATTGCAGAGTTCTTATGAGATGGATCTTACACTCTTCACTGGTGACAAATTCAGCTAGCACTAAATCTTTCACAACCCCTGAAGAAATAACCAGGGAGAAAACTTTCCAGTGATAAAAAATTCAAAACAATATTTACAAGAAGATAATGCCAAGAAATCACATCAATTTTCCATTAAAGGAAGAACAAAGTAGTCTACATATTTACAAATTTGCATAAAATAGCAAACTTAATCTTCATATTCTAACAAGAACCTACCTCTTCCTTGGGTGTTCTCCTAAGCAGGGGGTTTCTGGCATCTTGGTGAAAAACCTGCAGTCAAAACTTGACTGTTTAACTAAATCCTACATTAAAACTTCGCCCTTTTCTAAATTCCTTAATATGATTCTTAGCTGTGAAAAACCAGTAAGTTGCAACACAACAGCTTGTGGCCACAAATTGTTTTCATCCTGTCATGAATGTATACCATAGGATTCCAGAACACTTATCAGGAGCACGAGTGGCATAATTAACCATCTGATTAACCACACGGATGCTGAGAGACTTTTGGCACTTGACTGCCTCCAAAATAGATAAAATACATCTACAAAGATGCTCAGAAGAGAATGCAATAATGCTGAAGCCATAACAGGTTGCAGGCCCATCCAAGTAGATCATCCTTCATTCAGCAATACATAATGCTTCACAAAAGGCACACAGTGACTGTAACTTGTAGCAGGACTCACTCCTCTTATCAAGACACAATTTGTCTAGCACACAAGGTATAAGAACGGCCAGGAGAGATGCAACCACTACAATCACTGAAGTAAAGATAAAAACTTGTTATCTGAGTTTCTATCTCAAAGTCAGTTGAATGGGAGATTTAGATAACTGACAGTAAGATTTATTAACAATTATGGGATTTTAACACAAATTTAATTTGTGAATTGATGCTTTGTCTCAAATACATTCAGATATGAGATGCAGTGCCTTCTAGACTGTTCCCAAGCAGTCTCAAGACATTTCTCATCCATGAATAAATAAGCTAAGGCAGTGAACTATGCTGTAAAGACATTAATAGTGAACTGTGAGGAAAATGAACATGAGAAACACACTATGATAAGGACAATGTTTGTACCACTTGCTCTACAGAGTCTGATATGATTCATTACTGTGAAAATCAGTTTTGTAGGCACAGGTTTGGTTCAAAGGAACTGTCAAAACTCCACTATCATTCCCTCTAGAATGGAAGATTATCACTGATAAGTTGTTCAAGGGACTCACTCTAGTGGACTGAAGTGTCTAAAGATGCTACATGTCTCTTGTAGAACAGGTAAAATCTCAAAAGAAATCCAGGTATAATTCTCAATACTCTCCTGTTCCACAAGACTCCATCCTTTACACTGTATCTTCTCTGTCCACATCTCAGTTAAAAACAAATGCAAATACGAGAGAATCATCACAGAATTAATGATTCAATTCTCCCTACTCGTACAGGGGATAAGTTCTTTTTAAACTGCAATGTCAATGTTTTTGGATGTACAGACTGCACTTCCCAGACATGTGAAGTTGTCCATAACTTAGACCTGTAATTTACCTTCAAGTCTTAGTTCATGTTGTCTCCAAAAGCACAAGTAATCATGCAACTCCCTTCCTGATAAAACATTTCTTATCAATTAAGAGCTATAACTGCCATTCAAGTTTTTATTTTGTTTTATCTCAACTATTACTGCAATTTGTTCTTTGGCTCTGGTATACAAACTTATTCTGGTCACATGCACTTTTAAAAGCAGCCAAAACATTTTTCTTAGTTAGCTTACTGCTGTGTCACTTCTCTTTCTGCATCCTTCACCAGTTCCTGTTTACTATATAAACCATGGTAAGATCTTACAAGGAACAACATATTCCTAGCCTTATGTGTTACTTATCCAAGTGTTGAGTCTCACTTCTAAGCAGCATAAAATATCCATACTCCATTTTACCTACTTCTAATGCTACCAAGCACACTCTTCTCAAGGGCTTTTTGTTTCCTAAGGCCTCTCAAAAATTATTTCTACAGAATAAACTAGTTTTCCTTTACTGACATCTCTGACCAATATTAATCACACAAATGATAAAAGTTACTTCTTTATTACAGATTATAAAAGGGACACTGAGCATTTACTTTTTCTTATAAAATTCATTGTTATTTAAAGTAATGATCTGTAACTAACCAGAACTAATGCAAAAACTTCTAAGTTGGGCATAACCACAAAAAAAATCATTAATATGCACAAAACTAATCTCATAGCTCCCCTTAGTGTAAGCGTACATAAAACTTTATTTCTACATTATTATTAAAAAGTTATTGAAAACTTTTTAAAGATAGCGAATTTTACACGTGACCTAGATAACAAAGGTCACAAACCTGAATGAAAATCAGTTACATGCCTAAACAATGAAAGTCCTAAAGGGCTTCACACTGGATACATTCTGTAAGTAGTTCTACATCTAGATTCGTATTTCAGCCAAATTAACTACAGCTACAGCTTTGACTATTAGCCAGTGGCTTGGTTTTGAAAGTCTGCTCTGTCATGGGCAAAGGTATTTTAATTGCTTATAGATTCAGATAAACATTTTACAGCTCAGCAAGTGCAGGGGAAAAAAAAAAAAAGAGCAGGGAAAAAAAATCAATTGCCCTCTGTATGTACACTTGCTTACTAGTGAGTTTCTTGAAGTACCAGTAGTAGTCTGCAAAAGGGTATCAACCTCAGCAACACAGAGAGACAGCTCTTCACCATTTCCCCCACTCACAGGAAATTTTTTTATCAGGTATCATTACTTAAGATGCCATTGGAACTATGTCCATCTCTGATTTCACAAACTGTGAGTACTCAATTGAAGTTATACTACTTGATAAATTCCTTTGCTCTTCCATAGAACAAAAATCAGGTAGTTGAATCCTCAATGTTATTTCAAAACAGCTGCCTTGCTACCAGTCTGAAACAATGGGAAGACTGAAATAAATCAGACTCAGAGCACCACATGCTTCCTTAACTAGGCTCTTCAGGCCTGATAGCAGCACTATGGCATCCATTAAGAACTCTATAAATTATTACTACAAAGAGTATCTTAGGAATATAGTTTAATATCTCAATTTTCCTCTGGTATTCATTGCAGTAGTGATCTAAACACGAGGTCTAGTCAAACAAAACCTAAAATTATGTCAATGTGGCTGATACACATCACATCCAGCAGCCTCTCCATGCCCCAGAGTACCAGAAACACCACCTGCAGCAGCAAGGCAGCCTAGATATTTCAGATGACTGCAAGAGCAAGCATTTAGCATCCTACAGAACTCACAAAACTTTCCTTTCTTAAAGAGCAGCACTTAGTCTGAAACTTCACTAATGAGTAATTCAGAGATGGATATTATGAGATCAAATATCATGGACATTACAGCAAAAAGGTATTTATCAGCACAGCGTGCTGAGTCAACTAGAAGGTCAAGAGTACCAAGAGTACCAATATTCAGTGAAAATCAAAAGAATGTACAGTTTCAAGCATGACACCCAGATCCTATGATGACATTTACCTCCAGTCTACTTTCAACATACTATTTCTGCAGAAAAGTTAGAAGCTTAACTAGGTGAGTTTTGCAGTTCAGTATAAAAAAAATTAAAAATGCGTTCACCTGACAAGAAAAAAAATCAAGTTATAGAAAAGCAAACTGGAAATCAATTTATACACAATTTCATGTATTATTATTTTTTTACATTTGAAGAAAAGTTGATACTAGTTTTTTTCTTTTTTAGCAAAGAAGTTGAAAATATGAAACGTTGCCTGAAATTAACTGAGGCTTTTCTACAGGTCTGTACTTTTCAAAACATACACTTTAGCGTCATACCTTCTGACACACAACTTACTTACTGTGACAGCAACTTATCTAACCCATCCCAATGTAAATATTCTCTAGTTCCTGTCCAGTTACTGCATCTTATGTTTTCCTCCCAGCAGTCAGTTTGATCAACAACACCATTTCAAAGTCCAAAGAGTTATGTGGAATGAGTATGACTACGTAGATATTCTGATTTAAGTCACAGTTTTAAGTTCATTAAACAACCTCCATAGCATTACAGAAAGTGCCTAACAGTATTTTACGTACTGGACACAATGCACCAGAATATCATTGTTTGAAAAATATGATATTTTAAAAAGCAGCTTCTTTTCCAATGAAAGCGGTTATCTTTTGAAGCTTTCAAATAGTTCTTTAATACAGATAAGTAGTTTTAGTACAGTTTTACATTACATGGAAGAAGGTATCCTTAAACCGAACTTACTGACATAGAAATAGGAAAATATGCAGTATTTGAGTCGTATTTGGGTACAAGAACTTGTTGTTTAGGCTAAGAAAAATAGAGACTAAACCCAAGGCAGGCCTAGCACTGATACAAACAAGCCTACCTACAACTTCCTCCAACACTGCTTTGTTGTACCGCCGGCGCACCTGGGCTCCGTCCCAGCCTCGCCGAGCAGTGGAAGTTTCACCCCCCAAGCCCCGCGGCTGCTCGGTTGCGGCCGGGTCCCCCCGCAGCGCAGGGGCCGCCTGCGGGGCAGCGGGAGCCCGCCGGCCCTCGGGAGCTCCATACGCCGATGGTCAGCGAGCCGCGGAAGGACGGCGCCCACACCGGTGCCCGGGGCGGCCTCGGAGCCGCCCGGCTTGGAAGGGAGCGAGGCCGGGCCCGGCTCTCAGGGCCGGCAGCCCCGCCGCTGCCGCCGTTCATCGCTCCCCGCCCTGCGCTGCGGGCGAGCCGTGCGGGCAGCGAGGCCTGCGAGGGCCGCCCCCCTCCCGACGCCGGGATGGGGCACTGGAGCAGGACGAAACTTCCGCAGCCTCAACTTCCCAGCGCCCGGCCGGGCTGTCCTCACACGCCCCCGCCCGCCCCGGGCCCCGACCCGCCGCGCCCTGCTGGGGCGGCGGGG
>VZTB01005683.1:706791-780891 GCA_013397245.1 Thryothorus ludovicianus | reverse complement strand
GGGAGGGCAGGGGAGGGCGCCGCCTGCCGCGCCCGCCCCCTCGGTACCTGCCGGGCCGGGCGGGGCCGGGCTTGGGCGGACGGCGGGGGCGAGAGGAGGAGGAGGAGGCTGATCAGAGCACGAAGAAGAAAGACAAGAAGGTGACGAAAAGGAAGAGCGGTGTCCCGGAGCCATGGGAACCGCCGGGGCGCCGTGAGGGGCAGCGCCGCCCGGGGCTCCGGGCTGCGGTCGTGGGGAGCCCGGGTCCGTGCGGGAATCGCCCGGAGCGCGAAGAGGCCCCGACAACATCGCCTGAGCGCGGGGTATCCGGGCCTCCTGCGGGGATGCGGGAGCCAGCGTGTGCTGGAAGCCCTTCGGCTGTCGGTGGAGCCCGGTGTAATTTGTAACCCGAAAGTCTTGTCTCGTTTTGTGGCAGGCAGGAAGCTTGCTGCCCGCGCAGGTCGCCCAGCCGGGCTGTCGCTGCGCAGCCGGCGGGGAGGCCGGGCGGGAGTGCCGCCCAACCTCGGCCGAGCGCTGCCTGCCGCAGCCTGGGGTGAATGGAAGGTGTTCCACGCTCTCCAGGGGCCAGCTGCTCAGGAGAAATCATGAATACAATCAACAGCCTTTGCCAGCCAGATTTCTCTTCCCCCTGCTTTTCTCCACGGGGTAGCAACCAGCTGCCAGGAAGGTTGACGGGGTTTCAAAACTCAAAGACTCAAAGTACTGCTGCTTATATTCAGCTTCCAGCTGCACAAAATAAATGTTCACGTTTCTCACGTGCAAAGGTGAAAAACAGATATCAAAGTGAGCACCTAGTTAATTTTCTGTGGTTTTAGGTGAAGAGTGTGTCTCATCCTCTGATAAATTAATTGTCTGTGTGGAAGGTGCTAGGTGAAAGTCTCACTGTAAAGGAAAACCAGTAGGAACTAAGTGCTTCCAAAGTATTTCTCAGCAATCTTAGGTTCTTCAGTTTTACACACTTTCTGTGCAAGTATGTGTGTGTTTTAGTGGAATGGGAAATGCTTAAGCTATAGAATATTGGCAGCATTTCTTTCATTGCAAATATATGTAAAGAAAGCACTTGGAAGCACTTTACAGCATAATATTTTGTGGGATTTTTGTGGGTTTTATTTTTTTGAGGTTTGTTTGTTTGGGGATTTTTTATTTCA
Organism: Thryothorus ludovicianus; assembly: GCA_013397245.1. Lineage (NCBI taxonomy): Eukaryota > Metazoa > Chordata > Aves > Passeriformes > Certhiidae > Thryothorus > Thryothorus ludovicianus. Next base: position 779,743 of record VZTB01005683.1, on the reverse strand, counting down.
TAAACCAAATAATTATTGTGTAGCTGAAACCATTTTGGGGAAATGTACATGCCTCCCTTGCTGGTGGTGTAAATAACAAGAAATATAGTACACCTTCAATGGATATATACTGGTACTGCCCTCATCTTCTAATGACTTGTTTTCCTAGATTATATTTTCTCTCTAAAAACTTGATGTTTGTTCCTGTGTAGCTCTTGCCATACTGCCTGGGTGTTGCAGGTGATGCATTTTGCTTCATATTGTTCTTTTCAGACCAGCTGGCTAGTAGTTATTCTTAAGGCCCTTTTAACCTTCAGACTCTATTGTTTGGATTTTGTTTGCTTTTTTAATAAGGGAAGACAGGAAAGGGAAGAGAAGAGGTCTATTTTCAGTCCCTGTGTTTCATTAATTATTCAAAAGCTGTTTCTGTTTTCATATCATAGCTAAGCAGTGAGAAGGGAACGGGAAGCACCAATATCTGTCGATACATCCAAGGGATCCACTGGAAAACAAATTTTTGCCTTTGGTGTATATGTTTGTAGTAGTTTTAGCAAAAACCTGCTGCTTCTGTGTAGAACATCCAATTTGAAGCAAAGTTCTCTTGAGAAAAGCTGCCAAGAAGAGTTACCTGTCTGTATTTTGAATATGCAGGAGTGCTTTTGCTGACTTAGGGCAATTGCTGTTTATTGGAGGTTGTCCTCTGCATTTCTCACTGCACTCCTTAGGGTTCAAATTGTGTTACCCATTGCTGATGTGTATGAGCTTCTTGAGAAGCTTCTCTTCTTTCATATTTTTCCATTTTAAGATACCAGCCCTGAAATACATTGGAAATTGCATAATGTGTATCAATATAAGTAAATGTTATGATTTTAAAGATCTATATTATGAATACTTATTTAATAAATAGATTTTATTATCCTTGTCAAAATTACCTTTGACAGAAAATTGAACTTTGTCTTTAAATGTGAACCTCTACAGTAATAGTTCATACTTTGAGTTTCACAGTTTAAATATTCACATGATTTCAGAAGTAACGTTCTACAATTGTAAATGGAGTAAGAATGTAAGGAAAACTTTCTACCTAAAGTTCTTTTTTTTTTAGTGCTTTGAATCATACCTTGAGGATTTTATTAATGACTGAACTATATATATAAAAAAAATTAGTTATCCAAGGATTTTTTTATTTTTTTTTAGTAGAATCACTGCACTTATCAATTCTTGACCTTGTCACAGTCCTGGTTTTAGGTCACAGTTTGGTTTTCTGATTTTCCATAAAATGAAGAGACAGTTGATTACACCAAAGAACAAGCAAGTATAATGGAGAATATGCTTTTCCGTGGGAAAAAAAAATGAAATTCCGACCATCTCTTCCATCTCATGTTATTTGCAGTGACAGGTGGAAGAGTCTGGGACGAGTGCAAACTTCGCTGCAGCGACCACAAGAGCATGGGTGGGGGAGATCAGGAGTGAGAGCATATGATTACTGTAGCCACACAGGAGGGGTATGTCAACAGGGCAGCCTGGGAATGAAAAAACGTGAAGCAAGCTGCCTTTCCCTCGATACCCTTTTTGGTTGGGCCTGCAGAAAACACCAGTCTGCTCACTGCAAAACCGCTTGTGGTAACTGAAAATAAGGAACTGTCTTTGTGGTTGGAAGTGGGTTTGCAGCTGTGAAGACACAAGTTCTCTTTTTTGAGTATATCACATTTTTCTCAACAGAGACTCGGTTGAAGAGGATTTGGTTTGCACTGTTACTGAATCAATGTCAAATAACATATTAGTTATTTTACTGATAGTAGCCTCATTCGCATCTATTCTCTGTGTCCTTAGCCTTTAAAAGTTGAGGAATCACAGCCCTGAGAGGTACCCCCTGGGGGTAACTGAATCATTTCGTAAGTTAGGGTTCATTTCGGATTCAGTCACTGCATTTCCTGTCTCAGAAATTTTGCATTAGCTTTTTCAGGTGAGGAATAATCTGGAAGAAAGAGAATCAAACCTCTTGTTTTATTTTCTCTGTGTTGAAGTTGTACGCTGCAGTTTTCAATAACATGATTTAGCAACAAAAATTGCCAATGATGAGAGTTAAGTTTTATTTTAATTGGTCAGTAAAGCCTCTGCTGATTCCATGTGGATGTGGAAGTGTGTCAGTAGGAAGCAGCCCCCTTGGTGGGCAGGCTGTGCAGCAGTGTCCTTGCTGCAAGAGTGAGCAGGCTGCAGCCTGAGAGCCAATGCTGTGGTACAATAACTTCTTTCATTTCTTGCACGAATCCTGTCTTAGGTGCCAGTTAGAACTTTTCCTATAGTGCCCATTGTATATGTCATTTGTTTGTATCTTTTCTAGCCCTCATTTTTGACATCAGACTGCTTACTTGAAGAAAAGTAATTTTTGCCCTTCCAGTTTACTCAGCAAAGGATAAGGTTGGTTTTGCTTTGGATATAGAGTCGTACTTTTGAGTTACGGGAATATCTAGCGTTTTTCAAGAGCTCCTCTGCAATTCCTTTGTGACCTGGAGCATCAGACTTCTACCTAAAGTTCTTTCAGGACTGTGAGAAAGATGGACCCTAAACATACTGGAATTTGAGGTGTCCTCTCTCTCCCCTTACTTAACTGGTTGTTGGTTGCAGCAACTGAAACAGTTCTATAGCTGCTCTGCAAATTAGAGGAAAGCATTTTTCTTTCCCCAGCTCAGGTAGCATCTAGCCTTGCATTAGAGCTCATCTTCAAAATTGTATGGCACAGGGTTAGTTAAAACACTCTTTTTATTCTCTTTGCTTGGTTTATAACTCAGCAAAGGTAGGACTTCTTGAATTTTGCACTCAGCAATAACCATGAGTGGAGTAAATAAATTAACGTTGTTTTATTTGCAGGTATTAAAGGGAATATTTCTTCCTTCTTGTAATATTTCTTCCTTTCCTGACAATTTTTGAATTCAATGTAATGAAATCCCCCCTCAGCCATTAGTCAGCCACCATGGAGCTCAAGAACCTCACCAGTTTAAGAAAATGCAAAAGAGAAACATGTTCATTCCTTACAGTGATCTGCAAATCTGTTGTTAGAGCACATTTCCTTAACAACAATAAATCTTGCTTTGGCTTTGAAATGTCAGTTCTTATTTGCAGCGTGACTGACCTCCCACCCTGATCAGCATGGTTCTGAGCAGGAGGCCTCGTCTTTACAGAGAGGAGGGAAGCACAGGCAAGGGAATTCAAAATCCACCCTTTTTACTGTAAGTGCTAAAAACAAAGTACATACTTGCCCTCTAAAATATGCCTTGAGGTCAATAGTTCACTCCCAACAGGTCAATGAACAACTGGCAAATATGTAAAGCAACTCAGCAACAACTGCTTTTTGGATCCTGATGGATGACTTAATAACTTCTATTTAGTTTTTATTTCTTTTCATTTTAATTTTTTTCTCTTTAATTCTCTATCTGGCACATAATGACCTTAAGGAATAAGCATGAGTGACCCCTTTGTTCTCTGTTGAGGTTGTCCTGGGGCTCACACCAGCAGGTCCTTACTGCAGCCCTGTGGTGTGTCAGGGCTGGCCATGTCCTGGCAGTCCTGCTCTGTTGCTGCTGCTCTCCAGGAGACAAAAGTCTGAGATCCTGTTGAAGGGCAGATTTGTGTCCAGACCTGTGGCTTCTCTGTTGCATCACACTGTCTCTGGTGCACCTTTAATTGTTTTGCCTCTGTGTGAGTTTTGCCAGTTGATGCAAATACCGACTGGGGGAGGGACGGGGAAAATAGAGAGCAGTTTTTATGCATCAGTGTTCCTGCAGGTGCATGGCTCCACTTCATAAAGCAAGATTGAGAACATGCATATCTTGATCAGCCTGATTTTTGTGTTTGGGGAGTTTACTTATATAAGCTGCAGGCCAACTAGACCAACTGGTACAGTGAATTGTTTTTATAGGAAAAAGGAAATATACTTTAAAAATCTAAAAGCTTAACAAATGTATGCTGTAGGAGTCTTAACATATATAAACAACACAAAATTGAACATGCTTCAAACTGGCTTTAGAAGATGGATGAAAGCTATCAATTTATTTTTTTTTAAACTACTATGTTGCTTAGTGCTTATGATCCATCAGTAAGAAAGTCTATAGTCTGTGCAGTTGATTCACCTCTGAAAAAATTAAGTCTAAAAGTACTTCTTTGTTTTTGATTACATTCTAGAAAGTAAAGACAATTAAAGTTCCCTAAGACCTTAGGAATATCTAGAATTTAGCACAGACAGGCAACTTATTTTAATTGGTACATTCCTGGCTACCTATTATTACTTTCAATTGAGGTCTCTTCCCATGGTATCCACATACAAGCTATGTGGATAACTACTTTGCTCATGCTCACCAACTCTACCTGAAGAAGAAATTGTCCAATAAAAACACACCTACTTGACTTTCCCTTTTAATAACTAAAATGCTGGTATATGTGTAGTAATAGCATTTCTTGAAGCCCTGTGTGGTTTTGGTGCCCAACTGCCTTTCAAGCACACATGAGAACTCAGTGGCTGATCTGGGGGGGAACTGTTAAAGTTGGAGAACATCCACAGCAGTCCCCCTCCTAAAACCAACCAGCCTTTAATAAATACTGAATCTGTGTGCTACAGCCTGAAGTAGGGAAATTTAGTTCAGTTTCTATACTTTGTGACAAATAAATTTTGGAAGATATGTAATTTTTTATTTGTAGATATCATAGCTCTTCAAGCCTATCATTACATGTGTTCAGACATTACATATATATATATATATATATATGACAACTTCAGAGCTTCCATTTTGAAATGTAGATTTGGTTTGGTAGCGTTTGCTGCTATAGCATTACATGTAATGCTGACCTGTTTTGTCCAGTTAACTTTCTTGACCTTGAATTTTCTTGTGTCTATTTAAAAGATTAAACCCAGCATTTTTATTTAAAACACTGTCCCAGTAATTAAAGTACAACGAGTTGCTGTTCAATAACTAGAAACCTACAGCACAGCTAATAAGGCTTTCTGAGAACATACTTGCTGCTGCTTTGGCAGCTCTTTCACAGAGGTCATGGCAGGGAGCCAGAGGAGGTTGGTAGATGGCTAGGCAACCAGAAAAGAACAAGTTTGTCAGCATGTACAGCTGATTAACGTGAGGATAATTTTCCATAAGCATACCCTGCTGTGTTTGCTTAAGGTGGGGGGGAGGTTTAAGTTTTTACTAAACTTCCTAAAAGCTAAGCCATTTTTAACTGTGGTGGAAAGTAATTTTTTCAATTCAAATGGAATAAGGCTCCATAAGATTTTTATGCTATTTTAACTGCCTACACATTGTAGTAGGCTGAGGTGTGTTTCATAAATAGGCAGTATAAGGTTATTCCCATGAAGATACATTATGACAATTATTTTTAATAGATGGTTTTATTTCTACTGGTTAGAGTGGTAAGAACAAGAAAATAAGAGAAACATTTAGTGGCAGAAGAGGCAGCCTTTAGTTAATATGTTCTCTTGCTTGTGAATGTCATCTAGATTGCCAACATGTAACAGGAAATAAATTAACTTGCTTTTCTAGGTTGCTTATTGTTATAAATATTGCGTAAGTCTGTGAGAATATGAATGGTCTTCCAAGTTTTATGGTGTTCTGTAATCTAAAATCTGTGTTCAAGTATAACTGAATCCTTGGGCAGTACAAGAGCCTGGCCAAGGCTACACCCGAGATGCACAACTGGTCATGAGTTTTCACACTTTTATAAGTTTTGGTTCATTTACATGTTGGGGTTATTGTCCAATTACAGCTTTAGGCTATGAAGTCCCATCCTCCCAGATTGCTCTCAATTCACTGTTTATATTTTTTGAGCCTGAAGCTCTAACGATGTCCTGGTTCTCAGGCTGGAAAAGGATTGTTTTGTCTATATAAATTGTGAGGAGAACTAGCTAACACTTCATATGAAGTTCAGAGTTATATACTAATGCAGTACAGAATCTGGAGAGTATGAAAACTTAGACTTAAGGTATCAATAGTTCCAATCTCCAAAGCAGGTTTAGGTGTGTTCAGCTGCTGCACTGACTCTATACTGCTCCTTTCTCCAGCTCTCTCCATGTGCATATTCAAGGCTGAAAGGAGAATAAATATTACCCAGGCCTGTGTCATGCAGAGACTTCCTTCACACTGAAATAACCCAGTTTGCCTAAGGAATGGCATAAAGCAGATGGACTAAAATAAATGCACAAGCTCTAAACTTTCAAAAGAGAGGACAAAAATCAATTCATATTTATACTGTTAGATTTTTTAAAAAATAAAATAATAACTCACTAAATTCTTAATATTGTTCTTGAATAGTTGCCAAAATCTATAACCATGTGTGGTTTATTTAAAATATGATGCAACCCATAACTTGCATTCTGCTTAGGTTTGCAGTATGAGCTGTCTTTATCCATTATTTATTGTGTTCAAATCTGAGGAGGATCAGAATATTAGACAGAGCACAGTGGCTTTGAGGATGAGTTGTAGAAATGAGATGAAACTGAGTAGTAAAACCAGCAGTGCTTGAATGTCTGGATTGAGAATGACTGAAGGGGAGATCCAGGAGTGGTTGAGAATTGCCCTGGAAATGTGGCCTTGGAAAGGTGAATGCAAGTCCCTGAGGCTTCTGGTGAGATTCCCACTAAAGCCAGGGAGGCATTAGTGCCATTGTGCAAGGCCCTAAAGCACCTTATCAGGGATAATGTGTTTGATTCTCTGTCCGTTTTCTAGAAGTGAATTTAGATTGGAACAGGTTCAGAGGAGAGATAGCATGTCTGGGAGGATAGGAAAGAGGAGATGAGGTATCATGGCAAAGCAAAATGACAGAAGACCAAAAAAAAGATCTAAAATTTTAGGTGTAGTATACTTCCTGATCAATGAATAGGTATAATTTCTGTTGACTGGATATAATTTCTGTTCCTGCATGTAAGTTCTTAACAATCAACAGTGACTGCACTGTCCCTTTTCAGGTGGTGAGGGACTCTATGAGCAACAGGGAGGAAATATCTTTTTTTAAAGTAAAAGATGATATTAGTTCTAGACAAATGTTTAGAAATGAATAACAAATACATTTCTGTAGAAATTTACAGTTTCCTAATTCTGAGGACAGTCTGTAGTAGAATTAAGTGGGGACAAAGAGATTTTACTGCTTTAATGCTGGAGCTCAAGACAAAGTGATTCTATGCAGTGTGGCTTTCAACACCAATGGACAGGACTCCATTCAGAAAATCCCTTTAGTTTTTCTGTTCATCTTTGCATTTTAGATATCTTGCCATCTAAAAAGAAATAAACTCAGTCACTGCTATGGAAGGAGTTTAAAATCCTTCTGTCTGAAGTTGTCTGAAACTAATAATGATTTGGGGATCTTTTGAAGAGCAGTAGCTTCTAAACAAATCTGTCAAATATTCATTTAAGTCTCTGTTTAGTCTACAGCAGTGAAATTGCTTTGAATAGAAAATACATGATAAAATATGTGTAATGGGTCTTGTCAAAAAGCATTTTCATTCTCTTCTGCATTTTCCAATAACAGACAATCTCCACTGCATTTAATAAAAAATAATAAACCTTCTGAAGCCAGAACTGATTGCTGGTTAATTTAAAGGAAAGTTTATTACCTCTCTTTGCAGTGTACTGCTCATTCTCTGAATCTAGAAGTCAGTGGTTAAATAAAATCTCTCTGGGAGGAATTTTCCATTGTGAGTCATAAGCATTGGATTGACAACCTTTATAGAAATTTAAATGCAATCCTATTAAACAATGCATTTCTATAAATGCTGAGGAGTAAACTTCTTTCATGGGGTGCGGGGGCACAAAGATACAGTATCTGTGAGAATGACTGGTACAGAGTTTATGTAGCTATGACAAGCCAAGGGATTGGGATCTGCCTGGCTGGAACACTTGTAGAATCCCATCAGGAGGCCAGGATATATCTAATGGTACAGAGATCATCAGCCAGCAGCAATTATCTAATTGGTGTTTGCCCACAGGAATAAAGCAACAGCCACATAAATAAAAAATAGTGGAGTTTCTTTCAATATCACATTAGAACTGGATATTGCTCTTGCAAACATCACTTGAAACGAGTATTTCAGTAAAATGAAAATGACTATCACATTACTTCCTGGCCTGTATTTTGAATGTACAAAATTTAGAAAAAAATGTCCTCGAAATTCATTTTGTGGTTTCGTCAACTTTGTCTCCTATAACCATCTGCTTGGCTTAATTTTGAGTTTTCCCCTATAAGCTCTGGATTACCTCTAAGTGAAAAAAGTAAATGTGAGCAAAATTATTAAAAATTTCAAACACCACTCCTGTTAAAAGAAAAGTAATGCCTAGGGAAGTTACTGTTTCCCATATTTCAAATAACTGGTAAATGTAATGCCAGTCAACCCACTTGGAATGCTGAGCATACACATGAAGGAGAAAACTAGAGAGATCACAGATGATATTGTAATGATGCACAGAAAGAATGCTGTGAGGATGACAGGGGTGGCATCACCAGCAGGTATTTTGGGAGTGCATAACATCCCTCTTCTGATTGAATCTGAGCACTCTGAAATGCCAGTGTGTAACCACTTCACAGTTTGGTGAAGCTGCTCTTGGTTGCTGAGCTGGACTTATGGTGAAGTTTTTGGACACGGATGCTTCTTGGTGGTGGCAATTCTCAGAGCAGTTCTCAAAGTCTGCTTTGCGCTACAAGAGCTTAAAAACCATCACTGCCAATATAATCCCTTCTGACATCAGGTCAGACACGTGGTGCCGTGCAAGTTATTTCTTGTTTTCAGCCTTCTGCTATCACAACTTCTAGATCACTTAAGATCTGGCACTGGTAGTAGTTTCCTGGGGAAGGGCATTGCAAGGTGATTGCAAGCTACATGTGCAGACACAAACCCCATGCAGCTCGGCACTGTGCTTCTCAGAAGACAGGATTGCCAAAAGAGAAATGCAGTGAGAACCTGCCACTGTTCAAGAGGCTTGCTATTAAAATTTTTTGCCTTGTAGCAATATTTTTTGTCAACATCCACTTCTACGTCTTATTTCTTGTTTGTTAAAGTAAATTATTGTTTACTGCTAGTGATCAGCTGCTCTAACTTTCTCTTCTCCCTCAAAAATGGCTCCTAATAAAACATCAAAGTTCATGCTTTGCTGGACACAATTTTCTTTTGGTAAAACTGAACAGCTAAAGTTATGCCAAAAATTTGAACAAGCAAATGAACAAAACCCAGTAACAAATCTACACAAGTGAGTTGTGTTTCAACACATTCTTCTGAAACAGCAATCAGAGATTTAAAGTATTTGGAAACAAACAATCCATTAACCAATGTAGTCCATAAAATTAATCAACCATAATATACTCCCTAAGATTAGCTCTCTCCCTCCAGCAAAACAGGCACTTTGCAGGTCTGTATCTCTCCATGTCACATGCCAGCCCCACAGTCCAGGAGCAGCACAGCAATTTACAGTTGGTTTCATTAAAATTGCCATGTATTGTAGAGATGGGAGCATTTGTGCGTGTCTATGTATGTATGTATTATTTGTACATATGTAATCACTGTTCTTCCTCTTTCTTTTGTCCTGCAATTCTATTCCAACAAGCATGCGTCCTGTCCGCTTGGGTAAAGGAAATTCTCTTGAGAGAAGAACCATTTACTTTCAACAATCTTGTGGAGTAGGACTTATCTTTGGCCTTTCCAATGCATTTTATCCTGGAACTTCTGCAGCAGCAAAGGCTGTAACTGAACGTTTAATGTAGCTTTACTGTCTGGATGAGGTTTTACAGCCTGGGCCCTCAGGACAGGCAGGATTTCCAAGATGCATTTTACTGGAAAGCTGAATAGCTCTACTTCTTCACGTGGGTTTTTGAAATTACTGCTGGTCATGCAAGATAATCTGAATCCGAAGTCAGGTGGAAAACTTCCCATTCTCAAAGTCTTGATATATTTACAAGTTTTGTAAGCAGTTGGCCTATAAATGTAAATCTCTTCTTATGGTAAACATTTACAATGAATCAAAGAGATCTGTAATGGGTGCATGCTGAGTTCAACAGATGTATGAGACTTCAAAGGTACTGAAAACATGACTGGTTCTCCAGTGTGTAATCTTACCTGCAGTGAGGTAGATGATACTTTTACTGAGAAAAGGTGTGGGACTATTTCCAGACCTGAAAACAACCATAGCTCAATATGCAACTCTCGTATTCTATTTTCAGCCACCATTGACTTAAAATTCTAAGTTATTCTATGAAATCTCTTTTTAGTTTTTTAATAAGAAGACTTATGCTTCTCTTGAGTTTTATTACAGACAGTAAAGGTACAGACTTGATCATCAGTATTAAGATTTTTTAAATGTATAATTATTAAATGAAGAATTTTCAAATTATTCTACTTTGTACCATTTTTTATCAGAATGTTAAAAAAAATCCTTCTTGATTGATATATACTGATAAAATAAATCTGGATAAATCTTATGATGGCTTCCCTTCCACAATAGTATTTTTGTTTTCAATGTTTCCAGTGATCTCTCACCTTGTCCCAACAAAAATACTTAAAAAGAGAAACTGTAATAAGGTGTTACTCATTCTAGTACAGGAAGTGCAGAGAACATGACACTTAGCATGGCAATCAGTATGCTAACTGATGGTGGCTTTCTGCAATTATAAACCTGGCTCTGGGTTCTCTAAGGCTCTCTCAAAATTCTGTTCAAATTGATGAGGCAAAGTTTATTTTTCAGAGGATGTTCTGCTGAAATTATGCCCTTGTCTTAATTCTGTGAGGATGGGATGCCAATGGCAGGAGCAGAGATTTGGGGGAAGGTGTCACACATGTCAGGCCCAAGACAATGCAGGAACAGTTTTTAATCTTGGTGACATTTTCTACCAAAGAAGCACAGCTTTATCTTTCAGATAAAAAAGTGAGTGGAGTGGCTGGCATTTAGATGAGCCAGACTGCTTCTAACATCAAAAGAGTTTCAATTCAATAATTGGCCAAAGGGTCAACCAGATTCTTGCCTTGCCTAAGGCAGTATTTCCGTAATGGCTTTGGTCTGTGCAATTGCTTCCATACAGACATGGAGCAAGGGAGCCTAGGCAAACTCCTTCCTTCTTAGAGGGCTTTGTGTTGGGCTAGGAATTGTCATTTCCTTAAACATTGGACACATAATTACACAGTTTATCTTCCCAAATTATGTTTATTGTGCAGTTCTGATATCTTTGCTAATTGGTTTTGCAAAAAACACTGTTAATCTGTGTCGCCTACTTTCTAGGTAATTATGGCCTTGCTAAATAGTTTTTGTGGAGGTATTTACTTATATTTAGCCTTCATACATATAGATATGTATATATATCTGTATATCTATATGTATATTTCTTTATATTCCTTTCCTACCTCATTTTTAAGTGGTGCCATTGTGTTTCAGTGATTAAAAAGAGCATTTATTGTTACTTTATACATTACCCTTTGTTAATGCCTCTTTCTACATATAGTTAGCAAAGGCAAAATGAACAGAAAGTGCCTCTAAATGAAAAGCACCTGGTGCTATAATATATAGTTCCCCTCATAGGTTTGCCACAAAGGATAATGCCAACCTCCTGACACAGCATGTGTAGTCCTATATTAAGCTATTTTAGTGGCTCTTAATTTGTTTTTTATTTTTAGAAGTTGTTCTTGTTTTTAAGATCCTCTGTTTAAAGTCATTTGGAGTTCTGAATTAAATAGCATCCACAGGACTCAAAAAATCTCGATAATGTTATTTCTATGAAGCACGAGGGGTGGGATTCATTTGACTGTGTGCAGATCACTGCAGGAGTTAGCTGCACCTACACCAAATCACATCATTTTCCTTTTCTAACCAAAGAAGAGAAATGAGTCTGCTGATCTACTTCTGATATCTGGTACAGGATGAGATGAACTGCACCTTAAAAGCAACTCTTCCTCCCTAGAGGAAGCTTTGGTGACCAGTTCACGTGTAGACATTTGCACTGGTGATGTCCAGAGTGGTGAATCCCACTGAGACGACTGACAGTAACTGTGAGCATGTCTTTAAACAAGCTTGAGCACTACACATTTACTCTTAGCTGTACAGCTGTTTGCATGTTAAACAATCTGATAATACTCAACTTCCAAAATATCCCTTTCTTTTTTTTATCTTTACAGCAGGTTGCTAACAATTCCAACTAGTCCTTTAGAAGAAGAAATTTAAGTATTTAAAAAAAAAGTCTGCAACCTTAAGTTCTAGAAGTGAAGGCAGAGATATAAATTTTTAAGTAAATTGTTATATAGCTATATTTTTATCTTTAAACATGCAGGAACTTTACTAATGGTCCTGATAACTCACAAGTAAAGGCAAAACCACATATTATGCTTAAATCTAGTTTGAATAATTAAATTGAGGCTTAAATTTTAGGCTTAAATATACAGACAAATCTGCATGTGGATTTGAAGAATTTTGATTCACTTCTTGGAGCAAGACATTGCCACTGCAAATGTAGGCATTATTTTCTTGATGAACATGTTTTAACTAATTTTTTTTTTTTAGTTATATGAAGCTGACCTCAAAAGAAATTTTCAAACATCTTTCTATGACATTAGCCAATGTGCCAGAAGACTGTGTGGCATGGTAGGTAATAATATAGTGCATTTTTTGCTTAATAGATGTCAGCTTTGTTCTAAAGTCTTCTGAAACAATGATTAGTTTTTAGACTCAAAGGGCTGCTCTGTAGATCTATGAGAACCTAAAAAAAAACAGAACGGGGAAATGAAAAGTGAAAAACATTTGCTAAGGAAAATACACTTTCTTTTCCACCCACAAGATGGTGCCACTTCCTCAATTTAAAGTACAATTTTCCTTTGAAAACCGTATAAAAATGACATTTACCACATTGACCCCCATGGAAAGACTGAAGGAGCAGAGGAGTCCTGCTAGTGCCTTTAAAATAACAATTGAATGGCATTTTAATGACATATGGTCCTTGTGCTGACCCTCTGCAGAAGACTAGGATACATCCTGCCAGAATTCAGGGACATATTTGATAAATTGAGTGACAGAAATAGCCTTTTAGTTCATATGGTCATTGACATTTCTTCAGCCATTCTCCATCTGAATAGGTTTCTGTTTCTTTCTGTGTACCACAAAAACAATTATTTAGCAAATTTCAAAGCTTTATAGCTGAGGAAGTCTACTGAAGGTTGGTGATCTGCACAGATACAACTGCAATTTAAGAAGAGTGGGCCTGCCAGTGTTTGGTTGAGAATCCATCTGACCCATTCACAATACCTTTTTTAGAGTAATTTCAGAAGAAGACCTTTTGGGATACTAACTGTGGTTTAATTCTTTTCACTTTATATGGGTGAAAACCTGAAAGAGAAAGAAAAAACCTATCGTTTGTGCAGCACTTTATCTATAAAATTATCTTGAAGTCAGATGCTGAAAGAGTAGAAAATGGCAGAAGAGGCAGTCCCTTGGCAGCTGTCTGTTCCTCATGCTGGGCTCCACTTTGCTCATCCCCACTGGCCCCTCTGGAGGCCCTGGCCTTTGCCCTGACCTTCTCCAGGAATCTTCTACCTGCTTCCCTGGCTGTTTGCCCTGTCTGTGTGCCCTCACACTCATTTGGTAGCTGTTTCCTCTGTGGTCATCCCCAAAAAAGGACAGGGGAGCAGAAGAGCATGGAGTGTCTCCTTGCTTTTTTCTGGGATTCAAGCACCTGAGTAATAGGGTGTGATGATGCAAAAATGTTGTATAGACTTGACCATGTGCATTACTAGTACAACACGTGATGAGACTTTTACTTTACTAAGAATAGAAGTGTTTTGTCACCGATATACTAGTCTGCATTTAAAGTGGGAAAAACAACCTTTCATTCAAATGAATTGAGTGAGTGATTCCTACTGAAAGTCAAAACATGCAGCCTCCTACATCTCTCAGGCAGTCTTGTGAAGCTTATTTGAGAGTGTAATCCAAAACTGCTTCCCTTCACGTGGATAGGAACAGCAGTGTGAATACCTGAAATGCTTGCAAGCATTTTTATTGCCCAACAAGCTCTTCTGAAGTGTGGAAACCCTAACACAGGCAGCCCTATATAGGTGACAAAGCATGAGTGCACCTCCGACCCAGGAAGTGAGTGGCTGCCTTGAGGCAGTTCCGCACTCGCTCCTGGCCAGGTGACACAGTGTCACCAGGGTGGCAACCCCGGTCTGCAGGGAACCAGCTATTCACTGCCCTGCAGCATGTCACCCTCCCCATGGGTGTCAGAGGAGCCTGCAGCATGTCACTGTCCCCATGGGTGTCAGAGGAGCCCTCAGTATGTCACATCCCCATGGGTGTCAGGGGAGAGCCCTCAGCATGTCACCATCCCCATGAGTGTCAGGGGAGCCCTCAGCATGTCACATCCCCATGGGTGCNTGGGTGTCAGGGGAGACCCTGCAGCATGTCACCCTCCCCATGGGTGTCAGAGGAGCCCTCAGCATGTCACCATCCCCATGGGTGTCAGAGGAGCCTGCAGCATGTCACTGTCCCCATGGGTGTCAGAGGAGCCCTCAGCATGTCACCATCCCCATGGGTGCCAGGGGAGCCTGCAGCATGTCACTGTCCCCATGGGTGTCAGAGGAGCCTGCAGCATGTCACCCTCCCCATGAGTGTCAGAGGAGACCCTGCAGCATGTCACCATCCCTATGGGTGCCAGGGGTCCCTGCAGCATGTCACTGTCCCCATGGGTGCCAGAGGGGACCCTGCAGCATGTCACCGTTCCTATGGGTGCCAGAGGGGACTCTGCAGCATGTCGCTGTCCCCATGGGTGCCAGGGGAGCCTGCAGCATGTCACTGTCCCCATGGGTGCCAGAGGGGACCCTGCAGCATGTCACCGTTCCTATGGGTGCCAGAGGGGACTCTGCAGCATGTCGCTGTCCCCATGGGTGCCAGGGGACCCTGCAGCATGTCACCATCCCCATGGGTGCCAGAGGGGACTCTGCAATCCAAATTGTGGCAGTGTGGGATCCTGTGTGACTCACAGCCCTGTGATGACTCCAAAGCTCATTTTTTTAGGCGAGCTGCAAGCCCAAGGATGTGTCCCAGCCCACGTCATGCAGGTTGTTTCTCCTGTTCCTAATGGGAGTTCCCTGCATGCATATGCTGCCTGTGCTTGAAAAACAAAATGATTTTAAAGATGAGACATGACATTTTATGGAAAATGACTGTACTACTTCCTTGAAATCTGGAGTTGATCTTATGTGGCAAGGCCGTTGGATTTTACTAGTTATGTAAGAAGTAAAATTACATTTTGTTTTTACTAAAATGGCAACAAAGGGGAGGTAAATAGAGGGAAGGGAGAAAGAAAACAGAAAAAGCTTTGAAATTAATTTAAAGGAGTGTTTAATTGAGTCAATTTGAGTTAATGCTTATTAAAAACCTCAGTATGCCATATTTCTAAATAGTTCCATTTTATAATATTCTATTATTTTTATTATACCATATTTTAGAGGAAACAAACTCTCTTGGTATTCTTTAAAGTCATAATTAGTGCTTCTTCAGTGAAAAAAAAAGTATTCATTTGAGACATTTTCTTTTGTATTTCATAGCTCAAATTGAATCATACTTCCATGTAAATCAAAATAAAGCCCTCTATTAGGGAGGGAAAGGGGGAAGGTATGGCAAAGGGAGGAAAATATAGCTTCTGTATCTGGATAGCTTTAGGAGCAGATGATCCAAGCTGTGGTCTTCAAACCAGAAAATACATTTGCATTTTTGCTCTTATTTTCCTCTCTACAATTCATGGCAAACTTCTTTTTTTCCCCCTTTTTAATCTAGAGCTGATTGTTTGGGGCAAGTTTTTATCTTGCTGCACTAAGCTAAATGTAGCAGGGTTAAAATGATCTGCCTGGAGAAAATGGAATCTCAATCAGACAAAAAGCAGAAAGGATTGGGAAAAAATACTGCAAAGAAGGAAAAGAAGCTGGAAAGGAAGCTCATACACTAGCAGGATGGTTATTAGAAAGGCTTGTGTCAGAGCTTGGGGTGGCATTTTCCCCACCACTGATTTGGAACAAAGGGCTGCTGAGCCCTCACCCTGCACACACAGGGGGCAGGAGTATCGCTGCTGTGCCCCCTCTTGTAGGGAGGTGTCACAAAGGTGTGCAGTGACACTGGAGCCTGGCTGCTGCTTCTCTGTTCCTCCATCCCTGCTTCATCTTCAGCACTTTTTGGAATCCTTCCTCTTTCATTTCTCCTACCCAGAGAGCTTTTAAAAGGTCAGGGAGCATGACAAAAGTGTACACTTCTGCAAATATCTATATTTAGGATATTTCTATTGGCTGACAAGTTTTTGACAAGATTTCATGAGCGTGAATGTTTGACAAAGAAAAGGATGGAATAATTTAAAGAAACTCAAAATTCTTGATTTTATCAGTAGCTTACGGTTATGCTCTCTACTTACCCAAGTTTTGGTTAACAGCATAGACTTTAGAAAATGAGATGTATTTTGTGCAGTGCAGTTTCTGACTGTCACTTCTGTATGCTCTCACATACACACACTCAGAAAAGCAAACTGATTCTTCACAAACAAGTTTTTTCTCAACTGCTGTCTCATTATTTTCTACTAGATTTCAAAAATACTTATTGTTGCAGTTAAAAATCTTCTATTTCAATATGAGGAATAACTTGATCTCCCGAGTTTTTTAATGATCCTACTTGCTTCCCTATCATGTGAGAAAATACATGAAAATTGATGAGATGTGACTTAGCCACAGGCCTCAGCTTCTGCTTTCTGGCTGTACAATTGAAACAGAAGAAAGTTGCCATGCAGAAGTATGTGGGTAGTCATGGCTGTTCTTTAGCTTCCTCTTTAGTCAATATAAATTGACTTGTTTTTTCTCCTTATTAATTTATCTCCTGCTGTTGCCTGAAAGTACTGTCAGTTGCACAGGCCTATGAGTCAGCCACATCTCTGCATGAAGCTGAACAATAAATTCCATTTCTTCCTCCTTGCACTTTAAATATAGCTTCATTCCCCGTTCCACTGGGGCAAGGTCTGTTATTTATTCTCTTCCTGTGTCATTGGGTTACCAACCTCCTTTGGTGTGACAAGAAAATTAATCTGCATTCATAAAAAAAGTGAGTCCACACATCTTTTTCTAATCCAGTGCCAAAATAATGGCAATATCACAGAAAACAAAACAAAAAAAAAAAGTAAAGGAAAAGATTTTGAGTAAAATGTCTCTTCAGACATCAGTGTCTCAGACCTCGTAATTTGTGTCTTCAGACCCCAAGTTTCTGTTTGAGAGATATCCGAAGAGCAGGGACACCACAGATCTGATTTTGTGAGAGTTGTTAATAATGCATTAATTTCTCCAAAACTGTGTTCTGAGAGTGATAAGCTTATAAATGTTTGCAGGCTTTGAAGTTTAAACAGATCTATTTTTTTAATTGTAAATTACCACAGCCAGAGTAAGATCCCTGAGTGAAAGGCCCAGCATGCCAAATGTATTCTCAGGAGCTCCTTGCAAGAATACCTAAAAACTAAGATTGGCCAAACCACTGCGTAGATCCAGAGAATGTTACTGAAGGGCAGGCTCTTCACATTTACCTATGGAATTAAACATTTGTGGAAATGCAGAGGCAATGATGTAAGAAGTTCAGTCTTAAATGAAGTTTTAGATTCTTTAGAAAACATAAGGAAAGTGCAGGGGAATTGTCTTGAATTTCTCATGATTAGTATTGGATTAAGAGTAAGCATCAGATGTTCCTTGGGCAGAACATCTAACCATGTTGCAAAATTTCCATGTAACACTATTAAAGCTCTGATCATTCTCCTGATGAAGTCAGACTGCTAGCCCAAACTTCACACTGGTGTTGACTAATTTCTAACTATCCTGGTACACACAAGTCTGACCTTTTTTTCTCCCTAAAGCTGTGCATGCCCACTGTCCTTTCCTGTGTGGCAGAAGTGCCACTCACAAGTAGGTTGTACATATGTTTTTCAGAGACACTCCTACATGAAAGTGTTTGTGTATATGTATTTGTAGGTATGTGTGCTTTGGGGGCTGTGTTGGCAGTTATCTCCAAACAAAATACGTGGGGTGTGTTGGATTTGGTCCTGCAGGTTCAGGGAGATGGATGCGACTCTGAGTTGGAGGCTGGGTGTGGCCGACAGGGACCAAGCACTTTTCTGGCAGAGGTGACCTGGCATCCTTAGCTTCAGCCAGACTTCACCAAAAACCTGTCACAACAGGTTCCCCAAAAGGTGTTGGTGATAAGCATGACAAAAAAGGTGGCTAACAATTGGTACCAGCACCCCAAACTCGTTCCTGTCCAAACAGAAAACTGGGAGAGGCAGCTTATTCTGTCTGATGGTTAGCTAGATCGGCTCAGGGTGTGTTTCAGTTGTAGTTTATCTAACCATAAAATCAAATGTCTATTATTTATGATTAATTATGTTCAGAAAGGCAAGAGAGGGACCTAATCCTTTAACCCTTGAAGGGATAGATTTATAAAAGTACATAAGAACTTAAAGTGCAGTTAGCTATTTAATACTTTCAAAAGTAGCAAATCTGGTTCAGTGCCATCAGTCTTATGTGAATGATAACTGTACTGAAATTGCCAATAAATAAGAATGAAATATTTGAATATTTTTACAGATATTGACCCTTAGTCCTATGAGGCCCAATCAGTTCAACTGCTTTTAACAGCAACAGTTAGTGTTTGCATTTTTAGGCAATGATGTGACTTGGAAATCTGGTAAGCCCCTTTACTTCACATGAACTTTAAATAAAGTGCATTCAGGAGCAAAATTCAGTTCTAGATACATGTAGGGAACTGAAATGAAACCCACAGTCCACAGGTCTAGTTAATCTGACAATATTTATTTTAAAAATGCTTATTAAAAGTCAGACTAACACTAAATTATTCCCATGCTCTTTCTCACCTTTTTTTCCTAGCCATGAAGCAAAAGAAGTTATTCTGTTGGCAGTGTTGAATTTCTTTTTTCTAAAACTCTTAACAGTAATTTTGTTACTAAATACATATTCTAGATAGAATTGTTATGCTACCCCAGTTGTTAAATTACATGTGAGTTTTTTTAATCTTTATATTGTTCCAAATGCATTTGTGACATGGCACAAAACCTGGGTTTTAGTATATATTAGGACTTGCTCTTTTTCTTAAAATCTTTAAACACTGATGTTAATAACTACTTGGTAATTAAATAGAAAATATGCATTCTAATTATTTTGTCAATAGTTTGGAAAAAAAAACAACCCAGATCAGATCAGTTCTGTATTCAAGAACATATTACATTTTATTCAAGTGGCAACCCACATACCTATTGGAATTTCCTGAGGCATTTCTTTCTTGACGCATTGGAAGCTTAATTACATTTATCAGGAATAAAATTGTAAGTAAAAATATTATTCTTAGATACATAGTAAGAAGCTGGAGACAGCTGAGCTTTCTCTCCACCTCTAAACAAATGCTGCTTTATATAAAATACAGCATTCTCTCTCAAATTCTCAAATTCCTTCCACTACAAAGAACTTGGTTTCATTTCTAATTCAAATAAAGCCAAAGCATAAATGTCTCTTTAAATTATTTATCCAAATGTGTCTCCTTGTAGTTCCCCCTTGTCGGATGCAGCCCATCATTCCTTCTGTTCCCCAGAACATTTTCTGCATGGCTGGGGATGAGGCCTGGCTGCCAAGAAGGAGCAGGACCTGGGAAGACTCCTGAGGTTGATGCCCACCCCCTGAGTTCAGGGTGAGAGAACAAGGCTGCTCTGGGCTTTTATTTTTAGCAGAAGTTTTGTATGGCACAGGAGGAGGTTGGCAGGAGCTAGGCTGCAAATCCTGGTGTCATTCTCTCAGTCAGAACTATATATACACACACAGGCATCCTGTGTCAGATGGTGGGAATCAATAGCTGTTGACTCACGGCAATTGTTGCATCTCTCCCATTATCTCCATTTCCCAAATATTAAGTGAAACTACAATATCAAGTAAAACAAAAAATATTTCAAATCTGTTGTTCTTTATCACTTTAGTGGTGGAGATTCAGTACTTTCTACTGGTTTATCTAAGTTGTTTTTTTTCATCCTTCCACACATGTATTCAGCTCTATTTTTTGACTGTAGCATAGATTTTGCCTACAAATGCATATAACCCAAATACATGTGAACAGTGTGTGTTTATTTTACTCTTACATGATGATATTTTATTAATATTTAGTTGGGAAGTTATTCTTTGCATGGTATTTTTAAACAGACAGAACAAAGAGATTAATGGGAAAAAATTCCTCACAAATTATGCCTCTATTTGTTTCATAATCTGAGTGCAGATAAGAAAAAAGGAAATGTTTAAGTGAAGTGAAATGAGACCTAGAAGAAGAATGAGAGCAGAGGAGAGGGTATATAACTGCACATCTGTCAGGGCTGAGCTGCACAGAGCTGAGAATCCAAGGGGATGCTAAGCCTTGCAGAAAAGGTAAGTGTGTATTAAGGAAGAGGTGGGCAGTACCTGCAATAGCAGCTACCCTCCAAAGGAAAAATTCATCTGGAAACACATGGAGAAAGAGGCATTTCAAACACGTGTCAGATTGGCCTCTAGTTCCGAGCCTACAGGCTGAGGTAATTTGGCTTAAAAAAGAGATGGCTATAAGGCCAAACATGAAAAGCTGTCTGTTTAATTTTACCCTTTGTCCTATAATCTATTTTAGGTGAAGAGATGGCCCTTTGTTTTGAGGGAGGTGTTGCTGAGATGTGGCAGGTGCCCGGGGAGGGCAGTGCCTGCTGGCTGATGCTGCTGGCTGTGCTCTGGATGGGACCCCGAGCTCTGCCAGGCTGCAGTCGGGGGCTGAGGGGCACCTGCCCCAGCAGGGCTGCACTGGGGCATGCCTGGCACAGCTGCTAAATGCACCCTCTGGCAGAACTACTGATGGTGTTGGCTAACAGTCAGTAATCAAAAGTTATTTCAGCATTTCCCATTGTGGGAGTGATGTTCAAGCCCTGGCTGACCGTATAGATATGAGCAAAACCTTGTCTGTCTGTGCAAGTGCATGTTCCTCCCTGACAGCAAACATCAGCCAGACACTTGAGAGTGGCTCAGGTTTCAGCTACCATCTCAGAAACCAACTCATTGGTGGAAACAGCCTGATGAGTAAAAGCCAAGAAAAAAGGGAGTCGTGCTGCAAGCTGGAGAAGCAGTGCAGGAGAAATCTTCTGTACACGCCTCAGCCTTGGGAAGCCTTCCTTTGGAGCTCAGTCAAGGATGAGACACAGGCCCATAGGAAACTTGCCTTTATTATTTCCAAGGCTCAGGGAGCTACTTGTTTCCTATTTAGTGCAAATAGCTTTGCAGATTCAGAGACAAATGTGGCAACAATAATAACAAAAATGTCTGTAGTTGTTCCAATAATTCTTTCTACTCCTTTCCTGTATTTGTTTCTAATTTAATATTTAAATGGCAACAGTCTTGCTTGACAAGATGAGGAAACCCCGGATTTCCTTCTTTTACACTTCACAGTTCCCACATGGGGATATGGACATTTTTGACCTCTTATTCTGCATTGTTAGTATACACAAATGCCCTTGACAATCTAGCTAGTCCCTAGCTCTGTACGTGGGGACTCTTTCTATCCATCCCTATATGTCTGATGGGGGTTTGACTGATCATGGAGGTGGCACGAAACTCTCGAAGCTGTTGTCATGCTGAACCACTTTAAAAGCCTCTTTATGGAGCTGTGATATCACTGGTCCCTTCTGCCCTGCTTCGGTCACTCACACCATCCCATTGCATGCAGACACTGGGTCAGGAAACAGTGGGGTCCCCTTCCATGTGGCATGTTCAAGGAACAGGAAAAACTCAGCACTTCATATTTAGTTTTAGGGAGGATTATGAACAAATGGTAGAATCATGAAATCAGTTTGGTAAAGATCATCCCTGGGGGACACCACTAGTGACTAGCTGCCAACTGGATTTGAGTGCATTCGCCCCCAATCTTTGGACTCAGCCATCCAGACAGTTTTTTGAATAACTCTTCCTGAACTGCTTTGTTTGCTTGGTTTTGCCAGCATCCCTGCTTCTCCCCGTGCTGCAGTGACCTAGATGTCCCTCCTGCTAATGCCTGGTGCTGCTGAGTCCAGTGTGTGCAACTCTCAAAACACAAATTAATTCCCCTCAAACACCAGTCTGGTTGATCCCATACCAGGTCATAAGAGCAGTTGATACAAAATTATTGCAGAAAGAATCCAGATGCTTACAAGTTATACACCTACCTTTTTAACGAATTTATTTACTTATTTAACAATTGCGTGATGAATGTTTAGGTAAAATTCTGCTCTCCTCTTCAAATGCCCTCAGTTTCTCGTTAGTTAAAAGCCCACTCATTAGGAGGAGCACATTCCTGGGACAAACACATCAGCTGTTGTAAATTGTTTCAGCAAAGTTTTCAGCTATTCATTGATTTTATAGAGGTAAGTGCCATGTTATTTACTCAATTAACAGTCAGTATAGACAAAGTTTTCACTTCTGCTTGTAGTCTACCAGTTAGGAAGGATTTCTCTGTTGTTTTCTGTATCATGTCAATTCTGGACTATATTTTATTTCTTGTTTTGTATTTTTATCTGTCAAATAGCTATTTGGTGCTTAACACTCCAATGTGTAACAGCTATTTTAGGTTAGAAAACTGATATTGAAATGCTGTTTGTGAATAAAATTCACATTAATAAAAAATAGACTAATGTTTTGACTTTAAGGATATTTCAGAATTTGATTTATCAATTTAATACTTAAATGCCCTGGACTGTGCATGCAACACTGCTCACCCAGAGGGCAGCTAATTGTATGCTGTTTGGATATTCAATCCTATATAAATAATAAAAAAATACTTTTTTCATTAGAACCAAAACATTCAGGAGAATTGTTCAAAATGGCAGTCACACCTATGAGCAGTGCATTTTGAAATAATCTCAGGAGAAGCCCAAAAGACGATGCAGTTTGTTGTTTGAAAAAGAGTTCTATTCATTAAGGATTTGTGTCAATGTATTGTGCTGGGTTTTTGTAGAGCTAGAGGTACTTTAAATTAATTTATTTGAAACAATGTAGGCAACAAACTAAGCTGTGTATTGGCATGCAAATAACGTGTAAAGTTAATTTCACCTCAAATGCTTTACGCATATTTTCCAAATTGTCTTGAGTTTCTGTTGCCAAAATGCAATATTCCCTTTTGTACTATCCAAAGAATAGTAATTATTTACTGCAAGCAGATATTGCAGAGATTTACAGTGGAAATACACAATTGTTTTAAGAGTTTGCCAACATATTAGGATTTTTTAGCTGACTAAAGGATACATTTTTCCTCTCACAAGATTATAAAGGCTTAATAATTCCATGAATTCAACTGGAATATTTCCAGATTTATACCCCTCAATTAATTTCAATTGAATTTTCTTGAATTACACTATCTGAAAGCATAATTTATCTTTGTGTGAGCTAAAGCTAATTTAGCTTAGAGCATTTTCTCAAGAATAAGCCAAGGCCTGATTGTAGGCATTCTCTCTGTTATCAATTTGACTTAATTTTCTCTCTTATAAGTGCCTCTAATAACAATAAACCTTTCAGAAAATGAATGTGTGAATTTAGCAGATGGTATGAAAGAAGCTAAACTATTTTAAATGCTTTGCAACAATGTAAACTCATGTATTATTTATTGTACAGTATCACCCATTCATACACTCTTATAAGCCATTAAAATACCATGCCAGAAGGTAGAATGTATTCTATTAGTGCCAATTAATGTTCATGGTCTTCAGTTACGAATGTTTAGTAATAAAGCTAAAAAGAAAAATCTATAAAAAAGTGGGAACTTTACAGAATGCTTTTGGTTGGCACTTTAATTTTCACTCATTGAAGGTCAGAGCCAGAAGAGTGTACTGAACAATGCTGAGGACATTAGTCTTAATTATTCAGGGAATTAAGGCTTTAACAGCTCTGATAATCAATATGGCTCCTTTAAAGATATAACCCACCAATTTATTTTCCCCTTAATTCTATGCATATGGAGAAGAAATAAATATGAAATTGCATATAAAAGTTCATACTTTTGACATAAATTTTGCGACTTTAAACATTGGAATATATTTTCCTAGAATACCTTGGTCTTCAGTTTATAATACAATAGAAGCAGATGGACTGGAATTGAAAATAACAATGCATCAGGCTTTTGAATAAAATAATTAGATCAGTGATTCATGTATTAGATGTAAGCTAAATTCATGTATTTGATATATAAAATGGTATAATACTCCAGATGTTATGTGGTTTCTTTCACCCACAAAATACTTCTTTTACTCAATCCTTCAGTAATTGAAAAATTGTTTGTGGCATGTATATATTTAATCTTCCTCTACTGCACAGACAGATTTAAACCATATTACTTTATCTTCCCTCAGTATTCAAAGTGTCATCAATAATCTACAGTGATTTAAAGTGACAGAACAATCTTTTAACTAGAATAATACTGGGAATCATGACCTGTATCTTTATTTTCCCATTGTCATTGTGCTGGGTAGCCCTCAATCTTGCTGGTTCTAATGAAACAGCTTGGCATAAGAAAAAATGTGTGTGAACACATGACAGTCTGGCCTCTAATAACTAGAGACAAAGGCACTGCAGGTAGATGAGGGTAGACCAGGACAGAGGAAGTACTAAAATGATTATTTTTTAATAATTTCAGGCTCAATGGGAACAATATCTTGTCAATACCAGTTTTGCTCCCCTTCATTTCCATACTTCCTTGCTGTCTTCTCTCTCAGTATAAGGCATGACACAAACTGCACATAACAGAATAAAACTAAACAGGAAATGCCTAAGCAAAACTCTGCCCCACAAATGATTTACTGTAAATCTGTGATATGCACCAAAGAATGTCCTCTGGTGTTTTCTATTTGCTTTTACAGGAATAATCCACAGTTCACAAAAACATCAGCAGTGAGAGCATATGCCTGGATCCCAATCTCCTTGGTCTTTGCATTTCTTTTCGTATATTTTGCATGAAAATAATGAGATGCTACTCCATGCTTTGCAACCTGGTTTATGCTCACCTATTGGAAGTGAACTGTGATTTCTGAACTTTGAGCTTTAAAGATTACAAACATAGAATGATCGAATCACAGAATTAAAGAATGGTTTGGGTTGGAAAAGATCTTAAATATCATCCAGTTCTGACCCGCCTGTCATGGGCAGGGATGCCACCCACTAGATCAGGTTGCTCAAAGACACACCCAGCCTGGCCTTGAACATTTCCAGGGATGGGGCACCCACCACTTCTCTGGGCAACCTGAGAGCCTCACCAACCTCATAGTGAAGAATTTGTTCTCCGCATCTAATCTTAACTTACACTCTCAGTTTGAAGCCATTCCCCCTTGTCCTTTCACTACATGCCCTTGTTAAGATCCTTCTCCATCTCTCATGTAGGCACCCAACCAGAAGGCTGCTCTCAGGACTCCCCAGAGCTTTCTGTTCTCCAGGCTGAACAACCCCATCTCTCTCAGCTTGTCTTTATAGGAGAGGTGCTCTGAGCATCTTCATAACCCCCTTCTGGACACACTGGAACACATTCATGTCCTTCCTGTACTGGGGATCCTGGAGCTGGGTGCAGCATTCCAGGAGAGGTCTCACAGGGGCAGAGCAGAGAGGCAGAGGCAGCTCCCCAGGATTTCTGATCTTCTTCTCTTCATGCAGCCCTGGGTGTGGTTGGCTTTCTCTGGGCTGCAAACACAGGATGCTGGGTCATGTTGAGCTTTCCATCAACCAACACCCCCAAGTCCTTCTCCTCAGGATGTTGTTGTCTTTCTGTTCACTTTTTAACTTGGGATCTAATCTGAGGAATATAACTGGAGAATTACAAAGATATGAGACTACCAGACTGAAAACTGGTAGTTGTGAGGACACAGTGGATGCTTAATCTCTCTCTAATTCAGTTTCACATTTTGGACCACAGAAGGTTTCAGGATAGAATACTTCTGTTAAGATGGTGTTCTCTGTCCATTTTTCCAGCTTACTAATGCAAGCCATTATTCAATAAAAACAAGAAAAACAAGACTTTTTGCATAATTTTCAAACAGAAAAATAACAATAGAATGAGATCAACACAGAGGCAGCCTAGACAGATTTGGTCATTCCTGTATTTCCAGAGAAGACAGAGAAATATACAAAGGTGTAGATAAACACTTTGTTAATACATATGATATATATATAAATTATACCTGGTAGGGAATAATATATCCATACACAATATTTTTCAAATTATTTGCAAGCAACTTTGAAATGTGATTGTGTGGCAAAAAAAAAAAATAAAAAAAATCCTTAAATAGAGTGGAAATGTGTGTATTTCTTAGCTATAATAATAACTTCTATACCAAATGAGGTCAGCCTACATTCAAAAGAGGACACTTCTAGCTGCCAATTTTATAAATTGCTCGATGGAATTGAAACAATTCAGATTAATTTTTTCCCTTTTCCTAGAAAAATAATTTCCAAAGACAAAGAGAAATACTAGTTAAAATGAGTATTTTTGCTATGAGACAAAGTGCCAAGTATGCTCAGCAGTTGCAAGACAGGAATCAATAGCACATATGAGGGGCTCTAATTGGAAAAATTGTAAATCTGGTTTAGATCAGAAGACATGACTCTTTTGTCAGAAAAGTCACCTTTCCTCTGTGAGTTAACTGTACTCTTTCTTATTCTGGATTTTAAATTATGTTAATCAGATACTGCTTATGAGGGAATCATAGTGGCTGTTACCATAGAAACCACAGACTTTTTCTTTTTTTTAAGTTTGTTTCTCAATTTTGAAGTAATTATTGAATTCAATGACAGATATGCAGTATAACACATACTTCATATTAACCAACCATGTTATAGCTAATTGTATGGACTATACTTCAAGTCAGCACATAGATGAGTATAAAATGAAAGGATGAATTTGCTGACTGTTATGAAGTTGTTTTGTCTGGTTATATGACCAGCATAAAGATCATAATAAGCAGCAGCTGAAGCACCATGTGTTGCAGTGCAAAATGTCCTGGGATAATCAATAAAAGCCATTAGAGAAGAAGAACTGTCCATCTAGAGAACACCATTGATCTGTATTGGAACACATGATGTGCAAACAGGTTTCTTTAGCATGAAAGTCTATATTTTTTTTAATTTTAGGTGGTGTATTTTGTAATCAAACTGTGCAATTAAGATGTCTAGTTCAGTTGTTTTCAACTATTTGGAAATCAAAAGAGTGGAATTCTGGCTAATAAACAGGTTGGACTAAGTTAACAGCAGTTGCTTGGGAAAAATAAACGTTTGAAATTTTTGCCAAAATTATGAGAGAAATATGCAGAAATGAACTAATCTTTCCTATTCAAGAAATGGCAAAATTCAAACTTACTAAAGGATATATTGAAGTCCAGCCATAACTTGTTTCAACCTAAACTGCATAATGGAAACTGAGGCAAATAGAAAACTACATGTACTAAATGTAGTAGAAAACTACATTTTATTTTGTGCAGTGAACACATGATCCAGAATTTCCTGAACACAATAAAAAAAAAACTTCATCAGCTTTGCAAGATTTGTGATCAGACCCCATTTCATTCACTTATGAAGAATTCTTTTTTGTTTTTAGAATATAGAGCAGAAATTCTGAAAGCATATCCCGCTCTGAAAACACTGTAGTGCCACAGAAAGCTATCTGCACGTTTGAGAAGTTAAACTGACCATGATAATGTGTCATTGAATAAAAAAAATTTAAAAAGAAGGGAGAATCTGAACCAAAGTTGATAATGAGCTTCAGGGAGGAATCGTTAGTATCTGTGCTCATTAAAAACAGGGATTAAAGCAGTCCAATTAGTGGCCATGCATGAGAATGAAAAGGACAAAGTCCAAAGACAGCAATGGAAGTTGTAATAAAAGATGTTTTGTTCTTGATTAGAGGTTCCTTCATGCATTCGTGAAACAACAGAACTATAGGCTTGTGTGCTTATTTGAAAACTAGTTTCCCTTGCCTTCAGGAGACTTTTTAAAGAAAAAGTATCTGTAATTAAATTACCATGTACAAATAATATCACAACTAATTGCAACTATATTGGAACTTATTCAAATGATGATTTTTTCTTCTAATTATCTGCCCTTTAAGGAACTGTGTATGGTAATGTCTCCTGTGTGGAATAAAAAGTAGCACAAAAGGTGAGATGCTTTGCAATGAAATGCAGTGCTTTAATTACAGTGGCTTTAGGCATCTAAAAGGTAGGCATGTTATCTATGCATTTACCATCTTATTTAGATTAATAGAGATAGCTGGGTGGCTAATTCCATGCACCCTTAAACAAAGTACTTACAGCAACTTTCCAAGGTATCGGGTATTTACTAGAGGATCCTGAATGTCTGCCCTTGACCAGATCCTAATTTCTAAACAGCTTGAGCAGAATTAGACAGATTTCTGCCCTTCTTTTTTGGGATTCATCTTGCAGGTGCAGAAATCTGTATGTCTAGAGCTGAGAAACATGTCCAGCCTTCTTCACAATTTCAAAGATTTGGTCAATCCAAATCTTGAGAATTATTCAACATTTCCTGAGATAGACGTTTTCATTTTGTCTCTTGTGGTGTTTGGTCCTGAGTTACCAGCTCTGAGGGTTAACCAGGTGACTTCCAGAGATCCCTTCCAGCTTCAACTACTCTGCTATTCAAAGTCTTGTTAGGAACTTTAAAATCTTGTCAGGTAACAAGAATTGCCCAAGAACTAAAAATACATAACTTAAAATTACCCTGCAATATTATCTCCTGACCTAAGTCTGTTATGATTTATTATCTGCAACATTGTCTTGGTTTAGGATTCCTCTTATGTCTAGGACTCTCATCTCTACACAAGAACAGTACTGTATTAGTCATTAATATCTGACAAAATGGTTTAATTTTGTGTACATAATAACACAGGACTGAACAATCCAGAGTTTAGATTGTGGGAATAGGAAACGGGGATCTTTTCCCAGATCTTTTCTTACACAGAAATTCATTAAGGGTCTTTTCTTTTTCCCTGATGCTCTTTCCATTTCATCTGAGCTACCACTTTTTGAGAAAATCACTCTCTAGCTTATGAATTTGCTCACATGTACTGCAGAGCAATCCAGTCCAAATCATGAAAAATCACTTCCCAATGTAGTGAGACCATTTCCTATATCAAAGAAAAAATGCAGAGTACTGTGATGCATTCCTCACTTTGTATAAAACAGGAAGGAAAAGGCAGCTTTTGTAGCTTTTTTGTTTGCTTGTCTGTTTGTTTTTCATCATTTACTTAGATGAATATACAAGATTGCAGGAAAATGGAGAAAAATATACCATTTGCAAGCATAAGACTTCCTACCAGCAGATCAGTGCAGTGAAAATAACCTTCTGTCTTTTTTCACCAGGCAGACTTTTCAGTAGTGTTGGCTTGGTGGCAATGGCCCATTTCACTCAAGGATATTGTCATTAATAGGATCTAGAGGATTATGAACAAAATTTTAAAACCTGAGTTCTAAATTTGTTTGTAGGTCTACTGAGCAAGCATTCAGAGAGTGGGTGAGGAAACAATGGAGTCTTTAGCTTGGTAGTGAGGGCTTGCTCCTGGGGAATCCTGCATTTTGGCTTCTTGCAGTCCTGCCCTTCACTCCCTGCCCCAGCCACTGTTTCCTCCAAACTGCTTCCTCCTCATCTTGGGAAGGTGCTCTCATATCAGACCACAGGTGAGGGAACTCAATGCTTTTCTGGGACTGAGGATGGAAAAATACAAAACTGAGGGCAGAGAAGGGCTGTTGTGTAGGAGACATATGGACAAAGTTTAAGGGAAAGGCAGAAAAGTAGGAGAGCAGTGTCAGACGGGAAAAAATCTGTCAAACCCAGAGGATGGAAAAATGGCATGGAAGGACAAGTGACAGAGGAAGAAATCTTAGATTCTATGACTTATTAGAGCAAATATATTTTCAAACACGGGAAAGCTCTTCTAGTCTAGAAGAATTCAGTAATTAACTGATGTTAACTGAGGAAATACCAGGGACAAGAAGAGCTAGACTTCATGGGCAAGGAAAGAAATCACTAAAATGTATGTAAAAATAGGGAAACATCCAGTTTCAAGACATTTAAAATTCACATCTGGTGCATGAATTGAACCTGCAATGCACACAGTGATTGAAGTGATTTAACATGGGCCTAAAATGGTGAATGGTAGAAAATAAAACTGAGATGATAAATTATGTCATAGTATATATATTAATAGAGAAACCTTTTTAAAGACCTCTGTATCATAAAAAGATTAGCAAAGAAACCTGAATAACAAACTCAGGACAGAGCTGAGTTGTTCTTGATGATGAGACTGGAGAAGAGACAGATTTTGGAGCAGAGGCAGATTCTGGAGCAGCCACTTGTGGACAGTGGGTGAACAGCTGCCCCATGGGGTGCAAAATAGGGATGTGTCCAGGTACCAGCAGCCTTGCAGCTCTGGCAGCTCCCAGAGTACTGCACCCCAAGCTGGTGTAAGTCAGGGAAAACATCAGACCCTGTAAGGAAAAACTAAGATGAATTCCCCTCATTTCTACAAACTACTCCCTTTTTCAAAGATACGGCATGTCCTTTCATCTAGATCAGATCTGCTTAACACAATTTATCTTCTTTAACTCTAGATTTTAAATTTGTCTTCAAAATAAGTACTCAGACCACTAAGTCATTAGTAGTATCCCTCTTCTAGTCTGCAGATTGATAATCACTCTTGCATCTATTCATTTAGAAAATGAAATTCAGGGGTAGATAACAATATTTTCATATCTTGAAAATTGCAGTTTCTGAGTTGTTTTCATTAATCTTTATGAGGTAGAAGTGTCTGCCTTTTGTTTAAATTACCTTTCTTATTGTGACCATTTGAATAGTACAGTGATAAATAGTAAAATAGTAAAGACCGCAGCCCTGCTATGATGATCTTCTAGGCAAGTCAGACTCACCATAGCAGAGTTTGGAAGCTGAAATTTCAAATGAATTCACATGCTTTTTTTTATACTATAATTTTAGGTTATTACTTTACTGTCTAGTCTTGTAGACATGAGGGAGCAAATAAATTTTAAAGAAAGGTTCAAATCAACTGTGTAAGGAGTCTGGGTGAAAAGGAAGTGAAATTTACGGACAGTGTAATCTGTCAAAAAGTTCTTCAAAGCATTTGAAATTAGTGTTAACTTTTACAAGATGAGTTTTGCTCTTTTCTCTCTTTGTGCTGAGTTTAATGTTGTCAAAAGCAAATCAAGCCAAAAGACATTCCCTTAGCATCAAATCTGCCTCCACGCTGCCCTTCTAACATCTTGGTTTTGTTTTCAAAGGGGATACACCACAGCATTTTCCCAGGAAAAGCCAGACCATGGCTGTGCGGGTCAGACAGCTGGCAGTGGTGGCGCTGCTTGCCCTGGCGGATGCTCACCTGCCGAAGCCAGCTCGGGCCCCCCTGGTTGTGCACAAGCCTTTCCTGGTGGTTTGGAACGCGCCCACCGAGCAGTGCAGGCTGCGCTACAAGGTGGACCTGGATCTCGGCGTCTTTGACATCGCATCCAACCTCAACGAGACTCTGAGCGGCTCCAACGTGACAATCTTCTATCACACTCACTTGGGATACTACCCCTACTACTCAGATAATGGAGAGCCCGTTAATGGAGGCGTGCCCCAGAACGAAAGTCTCATCAAACACCTCAGCAAAGCAAAGTCTGACATTGACTATTGCATACCCATGAAGAAATTTCAGGGACTTGCAGTCATTGACTGGGAAAACTGGAGGCCCCAGTGGGATAGGAACTGGGGTAATAAAAGCATTTATAGAAATAAATCTCTCGAGATTGTTAGGAGACGGCATCCTCGGTGGCCAGAGGACAAAATTAGAAAAGCGGCTAAAGAGGAATTTGAAAATGCTGGCAGGAGTTTTATGAATAACACCATCCTCCTGGCTGAGCATATGAGACCAAACGGTTTGTGGGGTTACTATCTTTACCCAGACTGCTACAACTACGATTACAAAGAACACCCCCAGACATACACAGGGAAATGCCCACCCATTGAGTCTTTCCGCAATGACCTCCTGCTTTGGCTGTGGAAGGAAAGCACTGCTCTCTACCCCTCTATATATCTGGATTACATACTGAAGTCAAGTCCAAATGCACTAAAATTTGTTCACTATCGGGTTAAAGAGGCAATACGTGTTGCCTCAATTGCCAGAAAAGACTATATTTTGCCTGTGTTTGTTTACTCCAGACCATTTTATGCCTATACTTTTCATGTTTTAACAGAGGTAAGCAGATAGCCTTCTTTCAAAATTTAGAGATTAGTAACAGCCTCTTAGAAAAAATATGTTCTAAAAGCTTTTCCTATATAAAAGCATTTATGCTTTTTTTTTTCATATTTAAGGCAGCCCCCTGAGAGGAAGTGCTGTAGTCACAGTACAAAGCTCTATGCCTTTCAAGAGTTAATATTGCAGTGGTTTGGCCTACCTCTGTGAGATAACATTGTATATTTTTAATGAATGTTGTTTAGAAAGAAAATACAAAGAAATATATTCCTTAAGGAAGTAATTCATTCTGATATTTTTATTCTTCAGGGCAGTTTGTGAAATGAGCTGGACAGATTTTGTGAAGTTTAAAATTAATTAGTGCAATGGAAAGATAAACTTTCATGAGAAAGGAGCCTCAGGTATTTTTTTTGTTTCTTTATGCAAATGTAAATTCATTCGGTATAGAAATAAACTCGTCAAGTAAAGTAATCTGTCCTGGAGTTCCTAACTCCTGCATGATGAGCATTGGCCATCTATCTCACTTTTCAGAAATGCAACATCTTCATGTCTAACATTTAGTGCTAAACTGTGGAGTCCTTTTATCAGAGAAACCCAGTTTTTAAGTCATGCAATGTTCCATCAGCCAGTGACCAAGTGCAATAAATATGTAGTGGCCACAACACTGATGGTAAATTATATATGTGCAAATCTCAGACTTTCTGTATAGATAAAGATGATTGTTGTTCTGATTTTGTTTATGCACATAGTAGAGACACACAGACACTTACGAATTTCTCTAATGGTTGCCTCAAGTGCCAGAAGTTTGTCTTTGGTTTCTATCATTTCCATGAGAAAGGAGAAAATCTGGAACAGGGAACTCATGGAAATAATCCCTTGGTGAAGAAGGGCATCTGGGGGTGCTCGCTCCCTTTATTTTATGGAGAGCTGCATGGTAGATTCCTTCTCATGCTGCCAGAGATAAATTCTTGACTCAAACCTGAAAAAAAAAAGGGAGAGAAGTGGCAAAGGAAAAGGCAAAATTCAGTCTGGTGAACCACAGGCTGTAGGGGGCTTCAGCCTGGAGCTGGAGCTGAGGAGATGCAGCAGATCCCTGAGAACCTGAGAAATGTTTCAGGCTGACCCCAGTAAGCAAATGGTACTTTCAGGCTACCCCTAAGAAGCAAATTGTACATAGAAGTAATTCGGAATTCGGTCTGGTTCATTTTCAGCTTCCAGGAACTCTCTGGAGCTGTGTTCTCTGTGGGAATCACAGGGGTTAGCTGCCTCAGAAATCGTGGACAGACAGGCCAGTCTAGTCCTGAAGGCAAGGAGTCATTGGGGTCAGTACAGACAGGATGTCACCCAGAACACCTTCACTAGAGAACTCAGGCTAGGAAATACATAAGAATTCTTCAAATGCAGTCTGTAATAATCAATTTTTATAAAATAAATTAGTCCCTTGATCAATATAAAAATACCATGAATTACTGAAAGCTATGAAAACTAGCTATTGCTACAACTCAGCTCCTCATTGGTTCAAGTCTGAAAGTGGACATGGTTAAATCAATATGCAAATGTGTGTGCATTCGGGTTTTTTTCCCCCCCTTGGCACTTGTAGCAGGGAGAGAGATTAATTTTTCAAAGGTATCTTTCTTGGACTAATAGCACTCATGCTGGTAGAATCAGCTGGAATGGCTAAAGCAGCACGAGTCAGACCCTGCCTAAAGCCACCAACTGCAACTGGACACTGTGAGGGTGACTTAGTGATGTGTGATCCTACTGACCATCACCTGCCAAAAATGTTACCTAGGTAGATTTGGTAATCATTCAAAGACTAGTAGATAAAATAGATCACTGAATTCTTACTTCACTGGCTTGGTTGGAGGAGCCCTTGTGAATAAACCTTAAAGATTTCATTATTCAGTTGGCACACTGATGAATGCCACCTATGCAAACCTTTGTAGAGACACAGAAGAGCTTTCTAAGCTAAAAAATTATTTTATTTTGAAGAGTATACTGCAGGAACAATGTTGCCTCTGGGGGAAAAAAAAAGTGATGCCTGTATCCCAGTGCTTTCTTACTTTTATTTTTGTATATTTGTTTTTCTCCTGTGTGGATTTGGCCTTCTTTTTCAGAGGGATCTGGTCAATACCATCGGGGAAAGCGCAGCTTTGGGAGCAGCTGGAGTTGTTCTCTGGGGCAGCATGCAATATGCCAGCTCAAAGGTCGGTCATATCAGTTCACCAGCTCTTAGGAATCACCTCAATACCTTTTGTGTGACACCACACCCTCCATAGCACCCATCTACCTTTATGAGTGTCATCAGCCAACAGCTGAGGACGATGGCTCATGCTTCCAGGTCTCATTAATCCTGTCAGGCTGAAAAGCCACATTGCTCCAGAGCACATTGCTTTGGGCAGGTCATTTGTAGCTCAGTGGAATAATGAGTCCCGGTGAGGAGAAAGACATGTTTCAAAAAAATGCTGTAAAATATAAGCACAGCTTTTTTTACAGTGCTTTAATTTGTAACTAGAGCAGTTGTCCAGATTGACTGGGAAGGAATGGAGTCTGGAGGTGAGGCATTTTCTCCAGTTGCTAATGTTGAAATGTTACATGGAAAATAATGTCACAAGACAAGCCCTAGTTACTTCTCCCAGTTTCTTTAGAATTTCATAAATAAACCTTCCTGAGGAGATGGGAGGCAGCAGTGGAGTTTCCCAGGAGGCATGGCAGGATTGCCCCCATTCCTAAACCTGGGCTTAGGCACCCACTCTGCTTTGCATGCAGGCTGCTCTCCTACTCCTGAAGACTCTGACAAAGTACCACTGACTTGGTCAGAGGAACCAGGAAATCTGAACCGGAACTTTCCAGTTGCAATTGCAGAAACTTCTGTGCTGGTTTATAAAAATTATGTGGCTCCTGAAAAACTGAAAGTGTTAGAGCAATCAGGGCCAGAGTGGTGACTTAATTTGTGCTTTAAAACCTGTTAGTCCCATGGAGTTGTCCTAGTCAGCAGTTACCAGAAATCTCTACATAAGGAACCAGATAGTCTCAGATATGAACCGTATGAACTCTCTTTCTGCTTCCTGGGACTCCTCCCTAGTCTCACACTGCATGTTTCTACCAGGCACTCAAATAGAAACTAGTGTAGAGGTCAATACTTTTCTAATCTTACACATGGAAATAAACTCATTTAAACCAAATAGATCACTCCAGTATGTAGGTCCAACAAGATTTGTCTCTATGAATTACTTTAGGCAAGAGCAGTTTAGTGCTAGCATCTTCTTAGACATAATAAACTTGGACGTGGTGCTAGATATTGAGAAGTGTGTCACGGTGTTTTATTATTCACAGGAGAGCTGCTTAACTGTGAAGAGATACATTGATGGACCTTTAGGACATTATGTCATTAATGTGACCTCAGCAGCCAAGCTCTGCAGCAAGGTCCTGTGCAAGAAGAATGGAAGATGCATCCGCAGAAACAGCGACTCTTCTGCTTACCTCCATTTGTCACCCACTGATTTTAAGATCCATGGCCATCACTCAGAGAGGGGCCCCAGGTTCCAGGTGACTGGTGAACCCAGCCTGGAGAGTATTGAAGCCATGAAGCATAGATTTATTTGTCAGTGTTACCAGGGCTGGACAGGAATATTTTGTGAATTGCCTGACCAAAGGCTATTGGAACACTGGGTTCATGTAGTGTTTAGCAGATCAAGAAAACAAAACCTTATTATATCCCTCTTAGGAGTCATGCAGCTTCTTCTGCTTTGCTCTATACATTAAGATCTTCTAAGGCAGTACAAGGGAATAAAAATGGTGCCTCTAAGGGTTCTGTTTCTTAAAAAAAAATTATTGTAAAGGGAAAAGGCATTCTTCATTTTATTCTGTTTTAGTAATTTTTCACTCCTGGAACTTTTTTAGACATTAAAAATTTTGAACACGTTTTTTTACCAGCTCCTTTACTCCTACCTTGTGTTTCACTCACGTGTTCGACAGATAAAGATTATGTTGTTGCAATGGAACTTTCACCTGAGGAAAAACTTTGAATGAACTTGTACAAAGATTCAGTCATGTAGAAGTTTAAAAAGAAGAACACAGAACCTCTTTTGTTTCAGGGCTGGGTGATTTAATGTGGTGATGAGGAGAGTCTTGCGGACCAGGGGCTGGGAACTGTTCTCTGCAGCTCTTGCTGAAATCAAGTGGTACATTGTGTGAGCAGCTGCACTGTACCCAGAGCCACATCCATTGATCCATTTCTTCTGCATAAGCAATGTGAAGAGTATAGAGTTATACAGCACCACACACTTTAAAAAATTTTTATTTCAGTATTCTGAGGTCTAATTTGATTCATGTTATTTTAGAGGTATGGGTATTTCCAGTACTAGTGTTCTGCCACCTGTTTCAAAGATACTGTCTGACTGAACATCTCTGCAATTACTTTTAGGTGAGGGGATTCTGAGCTCTGAGAGCAGAGCTGGCAGCTGGCACTCAGCAGCACTTCTGCCTGGGCAGGAAATAGAGAAGAACTTTGCTCACCCCAGCTCCTTGGGAAGGAGGCATCCCTGCTGCCTTTGGAGCTGCTGCAGGTCTCTGCTTTCTGCTGGCTGGTCAGTGAGTGGGAAATGAGAACAGGCTGACAGATCCTACTGTCAGTGTGTGTTTCCCTCAGCAGGTCAGGAGAACATGAAGAACTCTTCATTGAAATATTTTGGCTTGCAGCCTTTGGCTTCAGATGAGGACCTCTCTGAAGGTGGTATAGCTTAATGAACTACTGATTCCTGGTTAATTTAGCGTCTGTAACACGCTGTTCTGTCCGGCTGTGCCATGTCCATTTACAGCTATTCATTGGTTCACGTTCATGTGTGAACAATGTATTCCATCAAAGACCTATCTGTCTTCTACAGAGCCTTTCAATGTAACAAACAATGCGAACCTTCACTGAATTGAAGACAAACCCAAGAAATTTTCTACACCACTCTGACTTACTAAAATAACTTTATTTGAGATTCTTGTATGATGCATTGTACTGAGTATTGTCTGACTATGGACACAGACACTAATAACAAACCCACATGTGGGTCTAAGACTTCTTTTTTGCCTTTACTAGTGTCTGTATTGATCATCTGTGGCCTGACTACATTGCTCACATTACA
The DNA here is from genome assembly GCA_013397245.1 of Thryothorus ludovicianus. NCBI lineage: Eukaryota > Metazoa > Chordata > Aves > Passeriformes > Certhiidae > Thryothorus > Thryothorus ludovicianus. The sequence goes on along the minus strand of VZTB01005683.1, from coordinate 742,320 downwards.
CAGTACCCTATTCTTGCAGCAGTTTGATTAAAATCAGCAAGGCCATATGGAGAAGATGCTCAACTGTGTAAGGAGGTCTGAATCTGGCTCTTACCCAGGCCTCCTTCTTTAGATTGTTCTAAATTAGTTTAAACATTAACATGTCTCTATGAATTATAATCTGCTGTATTCCCTGTAACCTCCTTATCTCTGAACTTTTCTTCATGGTAACCCCACATAACAAAAACTACCTTTGCTTTGCCCAGACCAGATTCACAGCTGGTATGAAAGGTGATGCTCAGATTCACTTGAACCAAAGATCCAGCTCATTACAGGCCTGCAGAGAGTGTTAAGGCTGCCTTTAAACCTAGGCACTGAAATTGAACTTCAGTGAAGTAGAGACTGAGTGACTTGGGGCCTGAGTGAGTCACTGTAAAGTCATGTGCTGAGAAGATCCAGGAGAGCTTTGCCACTGACCTTTTGCTTTGTGATGTGTAACAGCAATGGATGATAGCAAGAGTAAAGGTAAAAGACTTCTTTATTTTGGTGGGGGAGAGAAAGGATTAAAATTGAAGTTCAGAAAAAATATACCTATTAAGAGCTAAGCCTTTAAATTGAAGTTATTGTGTTTACCTTATAAAATATTTATATCTATAGACATATTTATAGAAATATTCTGCTTTAGCTTCTTTAATTCAGTTCAGATTTTGTTAAACTTGAGGGGAACTTACACATACTTTAGTCTTGAGAGCACAGAAAGTATTAGCCCAGTTTTGCTAAATACTTTTCACCAGTTTCAGTCTGTATTTAAACTGGATGCTCCTGGTTTGTGTAATGCTGTCCCATACAGCTGAAGTGAAAATGTTGTAATGCTTATGCCCTGTGTTGGTGAAATGTGTTTATAAAACGTACTGTGTCACTTCATAATGTTTTTTCATTTTTTCTGTAAGCTTTTAAGAATAAATGATTTTGAGACTTAAATAGATGATTTATTTGGATAACATAAATTCAGGTGAACTGAGATAAGGTCTTCATCAGCTAAAGTTCTGGTAATTTGTGGAAAATTTATGCAAACGAAGCAAATGCTGTGGGTGATGTGTCCATGTTCATGATTCAGTCTGTGGTGTATATCCTGTATGAGACAACCCTGGTAGAGGCCTGTACAAGGCTCTGTCAGTTTATGTCACATTGGAATTTGTCCAGTCATTCTTCTTTAGCCTAAGGTACAATTTCTCATAGAAGAATATGTCAGTGTCTGTGGTAGTACATCTATCTGGTCACAAAGGCTTTTGAATTTGGGTCATATATTTCAGTGAAGAACTGTGAGCCCAGTTCTGCATCTGCATCACTAGGTTTTCTTAGGTAGAAGAGCAAAATCAGAATTTGGTCTAGGATTCTTAATAATTATTACAGAAATAAAGTATCTAAGTGAATGTAATTTTACAAATTCTTTTCTGTTTCACCAAGTTATAGCCCTTTCTTTTCTGAAGAAAAAAACATTTACCATATGACAATGTCCCCAGAAGAGGTGGGGTTGGAGGCACTGTGCTACTGACTGAGGGAAGTATAAGTTGCATTTATGAATGTAAGGTATCTCATGTCTTGAGTGTCCCCATGTAGGACCACCCACTACACCAGCCAGTAGCAAAGTTAGGATGTATTTGACTCCTTAGCTCCACAAATGAGGGTCACTGTGTGGTGCTGCATTAGTGCCCTTTACCAGGGAGAATCCAGGGTGAGATCGTGCCAGGTTGGCTGGAAATTAATGCTGGGCAGGACCACAGAGCATGCACCACATGGAAGAACACGAAATACAGTCAAAACCTTGGTAACAAGCAATTTTTTCCTTCATTTGTTCTTAAATTAATACTACTCTTAAAATTAAACTATGAACTAATTGGTTCACTTAATACAGGTTGTATGGTTCAGTCTTTGGAGAGACACGACTCAGCTTGTATCTGCAGTACAACTATTGGAGAAAGGAGAATTTAAAGCAGCAGAGAACTTTTACAATCATGTCCTTAGCTAGAACCAGTTCTTAAACCACAGCTGATCCTGGGAAATAGATATTGATGTCCAGAGACAACAGAAATAAGGGTTTGATTTATTTTATCTGAACCACTTCTGCTTCAAGACGATCATAGACCCAGACCCCAGTTCTTCCCAAATGTGAGCTGTAGAATCCTCTAATTAGCTGAGGATAAGCAATACCAACACACTGACAGGCTTTCAGCTTTTATCAAGTTTTCTGATTTAGCACTCAAAAACTTTGAAATTTGGGCAAATATTATGTTCATTTCCTATTTCTTTCTCACCACAGCTAGGTGTAGCACTTAAAAAAAATCATATTTTGAGCAACTCATAAAATATAGAAAGCCTAGGACTCATTTTGTTCCACTTCAGTATGACTGGTAAATATGTGGGATTGACCAGCTCTAGATACCACTGGCATCTTCTTTCCACTCCCAAACTTTCCTGTCTCTCTTGTCCATCCATCCATCTTGGTGTGCTTTTCCTTGCTTGTGCTGGCACAGCTGTCAAGGGTGCTTGACCTGATCTGGATTGGGAAACCCTCCAGGTCAAATATTCCTTTGTTAAAATACAGGTGCTTTCCCACAATGCTTTTTTTTCTGAAAGACACATTCATTCCTCTATCTGACTCACATCGTTCTGCCCATAATGTGGAGCCAGGGCTAAGGAAGTGGACAAAACCCACAGGGAAGTGGTAACAAAGCCATAAGCTGAGTACTGTCACCCAAGACAATAAACTGTGAGTAAGCAGCCTTGGTATGCAGTTGGCAGCATCAGTCCTGGCTCACCCAGCCCGTGCCCCCGGTTGTGTGGCAGGGGAAGGGCAGTTCCTGGCAGCCTCTGCTCTCCTCCCTGCCTCCATGGGCACATCCATCCAAGGACAGCAATACTGCCATGACTGGAACCTGCTGGACTCCCCAAAACTGAGGGCTCCTTGCAGTGATCAGTCCAGGTGCCTCACAAGATGCCAAAGTTAGGATAGGTAAAACTCTCCTGGTGTGGTCCAACTCAGGAACACGGATATTTAATGTGTTGCCACTGAGTCTTAAGGTTGAAAAAAGATGAGAAAGGCTTCCTGGCTGAATAAAATCATGTGGCTTTTTTGTGTTTCATCAGCTTTTTCCAAATCAGGTGTTCTTGGCTAGGGCCAGCTTTGTATAAATGGGAATGATAGGATTGTTTAGAAAGGAACTAACAGCCTTCACCAATGAAACCAACAGAATGAAATCTCAGACCACTTTGGATTTGTAATGCTGCACATAAATATATTTTTGTATACAAATCTTCTTTTAAAACTCCTTGCTAAGATTAAAAAAAATTGCTTAAATTAAAAATTATATCAGTTTTGCACTGAAACCATTTGTTGTAGATAATGAATTAAATTTGCACATCATGTGCAATAGAGATACATATGAAAGTTTTTTGCCAAAGAAACTTTGATATGCTTAAGATGCTGTGACAGCCACAACTTCACTTTTTTTTGCCTTTCAGGAAAACTATTTTCCTGACAATCTGTGCCAGACTCAGAGGGTGGAAGTGTTTGCAAACACAGGTTACTCTAAAAACAAGTTTGAAATCAGAGTTCTGTACATAGAACCATACTGACTGGGAATGGTGCAGCCTCTCAGATACAGAAGTTCAATCCTTTTAAAAGCCTAAGGAAAAACTGCTTTTGAGTATTGCTTAATGAATGTAAAGCCCCTGAGCTGTTCTCACCGTGTGACTTCCACATACCATAGCATGAGGCAGAAAGGAGCAGCTAGAGGTCCCATTAGGAAAGAGGAAAAATTCCATTGGTGGCTTCCAAAATTAAGTTTGATTTAACTTTGAGAATTAACTTTGCTGCTTTTAACAGTAACAACATATCAGATTATCCCTTGTTGAATGTCAACAGAGTAATTCCACGGTGGCATTTTTCTGATTCAAGGAATACCTTGTTTAAGCTGTAATAAAAAAACAAGGGGATATGTGAATGTGTGTTGATACCCATATATATCTACATGCACATGTAAATGAGAGTATACATGTTCATACTGTAGTGCATGTATCTGTGAGTTTGACTCAGAAGCAGTAGAACAGTTTGAGGGGTGAGAGGCTTTGTTTTCTGCCTGGTAGCAGCAAGCTTGGAGTGGTTTCATAACCTTATGGCCTGGCATGTATGGCCTGGGCTGCTGCATGGATTATGTCTATTATGTAACCCCCTTTGTACAGGAAGATAACAGCATCTAACAAGCTAAAAATAAGCAGACTTCTATAATTTCAAACAACATTATTTTAAACTTCACTTATGTGGCTGCTTCCGTTTCAACATTAAATTTGGCCTCTTCAAAAATTTTATGGATTTTTTACTAGAGTGATATTTTAACACACTGGCAGCCTGTTTTCTCAGAGAAAGTCAGAGCTCCTTTGTTATTTTCCCATTACAGCAAGGATTTTCCTAGCTTTTATTTAATGTCCTCTCCAATGTCTATGAAAACAAAGCAGCCTAGAGAATCATCCTTGTTTTTTTTTCCTTCTGACAGTCATGAAGTCTGATATTTGTGGGCAATTTTTGAAATCCAAAAATGATGGAAAAATTATGGGAAAATGATGTTTGTTTTCATAGTAGTAATAACCTTCTCAGTCAATTAGACAGCATATTGTTAAGAGCATTTCTTGTATGGCTCCTTCCAATGCTGAGTTTGCATGGTAGAACTAAAAGCATTTAGTTTATCCCTCTGCTGAAGGTGCTCCTCACCTTGGCTTTGTGTCCACTTGCCCTATGTGCTGTGGAAACCCTGCAGGGATGACACCTCCCTCCTGGACAGCAATGTGGCCAGTGGCTCAAGCACACAGGGGACAGCTGGGTTTTTAGCTGACATTTGCATTCACCTTGTGTTGTTACTCTTGCCCTCATGCCTCTCCCCAGCATGAGGAGCAGTGAGCATTTTAATGCCCAGGGAATCTGCCTCTCCATTTCTGCACATGGCTCCCAATGGGAGTGTTAAAAAAGGCATTGCCTCTCCCTTGCTGGGCTGTCTTAGCTCTGTGGGTACAGGGAATACCCAGAGCATTGGCAGGGCAGTTTGATACAGGATTTCCCTACATGGGAGTACATAGGTCCTGGTGATGATTCTGATATTCCTCCAGTGAGACCCAGGGATGGGGAAACACTGCTCCCAGGCAAGCTGCAAGCTGGCCTTGGTTGGGGCAGGACAGAGGCAGGGCCAGTGCAGGCCACTCACTGATCTATCCAAAGTTCTTCCTCAAGCTTTGTAAAACTGAGTCAGGCTCAAAGATCTCACAGAGACCTTGAGAACTTACAATGGACAGTGATACTCTTTGCATGGGATTAATTAATACAAGCATGACACTGAAGTAATTTGGAAGCTTTGTACTTCTCCTTGGACAAGTATTCTTTTTTTAAGAGTCAGCATCAAACTTCATGGTGTGGAATTTGGGCATTTTTTCTAAATCTAGAAGTAGGGAGGAATGACACAAACTCTCCCTGGCCCTCCGTGGGAATTCAGGTAGTAATACACCTTGATTTAGAAGGAGCAATGATGTGTAAGCACCACTGTTGTATTCATACCTCAGCAGCAATTCTCAGGTCTGAGCATACTTGGATTGAAATCCAATAATAAACCTGATTTCACCAGATACTAATTTGAGTGGTAGAGCTACCTCGCTTTTCACATTAACCTCAGCAGAATACAATCTCCTATTTCAATTTTGTTTTGATTTCTCCACTCTTAAAGGGGCATAGCCTCATCTGCTGTAAGATGGTTATCACCATAGACTTGAAGCAGCTGAAAAGCAGTCATGAAATATTCGTGTTTGCTTTGTTCACCCTTGGAATTTTCCTTTTAGACTGGTGTTAGTCCATTAGCTCCCAGCACCTACCAGCTGCTTATCCCCTCTGTGCTCCTTGCAGTGTGGCAGCAGGTCCTGTGGCAGCTGACAAGAGCTAGGTGAAAAGGCACTGCAGGGGCATGGCCACTGAAAGAGGCTCATTAGGTTTGTTCAAAGTCTCCATCCATATGTGAGGCTTACTGAGGTTTACAGGACCACCAGCTTAAAATAATTGCAATAATCCCTTACACTGACAACACTGAGTTGTTGTATTTTCTACAACACAAATATTTAGCTCTAATCTAATGCTCAGCTGGTGGAGATGAAAAAATCAAACTTTTTTTATTGTTTTATTCTGTTATTCTGTAGGAGTAGGAAGAGAGAAAGTTATCCATATCTGCTGTCACTGGGTGCAAGCTGTAATCACTCCACTGTGCCTGTGGGTGCATGTTCTGCTCAGTTTGGGGGCCGATCTTACCCTACTTCAAATACACAGTAACTCTGCTGGGCCCCAGGAAGGGTGATGGGAGGAGAGTCAGCTCCTTTCTGTTGCACAGGACTAGCCTCCTGTTTAATTTCTAGGAGGACATCAAGCATCATTGGTTTAATTTTCAGTTAGGATTTACCTTACAACTGCATCAGGAAAGCGGGCAGAGAGGAAAGCTGCATCTCAAAAGAACCAATTCAGCACAATTTAAAATGCTATGAGCAGTAAGAGAGGCAGAGGGAGAGTCCAAGCAGTTCTGAGGCTTTTGAATGGACTCCTACATTTTTCCTAACCCAGCCTGAAGTCAGGTGTCTGGCTATGCTGGGTTGTGGTCCTCTGAGCACATGCCCCACCTCCCACTCTTTGCAGTGGGGTTATTTTGAACTACAGGTAAATGAGCAGTGTGGCAGGAAACCTGGGCATCCTGGCAGCCAGCTGAAGCCCACTCTTGAATACAGTTTTTATGTCTTGAGGCTTATGTACCTGCAAAGAATGTGAAATTGCTTGCTGTGCACATGCTGTAGTCCACATAATTTTTAATATGCCATACCTCCTCAAGACATTTGAGTTGCAATGCAGCCCACTCAGGCTGCTTTAGAACTCAGGCCACTGTGTTGACTCTATAGTGTAAGCGTGCAAAATGCAGCTCCTAGTGTAAATATTACCATCTTTGGAAAAAGCAGGTTCTGGAAAACCTTTGGGCTTAAAACTGTGGTATTGACCACTGAGAACCTTGTAAGGCTGGACATGGGCCAAAGAGGCTTTGTGATTATTTCAGTGTAAGCCAGAAAATGACCCAGTCACTAGCATCAAGAGCATGAGGAAAGCACAAGCTGAGCATAAGGACTGCTTCTATTGGTGTTGCAGTGGGCCATTAAATCAGTCCATCAAAACATCTGCCTTTTGCTAGGACTAGGCATGAGTCTAGGCTCCCAGGCTGGACCACTCCCAGATTTAATTGTCTACAGAGATATTTATGCAGCAAGAAGTGGGGGACATTTTTACATTCAGAAACCCAGCTATCTAGTAGGCCACCAGAATGCATGTATTCTCATGTAAATAATAAGAATAATTCATTATAGTAGCAAAAGGAACTGAGATGATAGAGGCCAAATGATTGTTCCAATGAGCCCAACACACAGTTTTAGCTTGTCTGCTAAAATGTGATCTGTGTCCAGAAGTCCCACAGAAGTCATAATAAGATAAATTTTACTACAAAATTGCCTTCCAATCATTCAGCATTTTAACTTTTGATTCATTATTCAACTCATTTCTTACAATGCTAGGGAAATATCTCTATTTTATTAGATTCATACTTTAGTTTGTAGCATTTTGAGTAGTCCTGCCCTTATTTTGAAATGTCCCTCAGCAGTTAATGCTGCTCAGGTTTCAGTGAAGGACTGTATTAAAAGAGTTTGAATCTTTGCTATAATCAGTCAAGATTACTGGGTCAGGTAGACAATTGTGAGATGAGGTCCATTTTTATTATCCATTATCCATTTTTATGATTATTATTATTTTCTCCCTTTTTATTATCCGTTATGCTGTATCTTCCATCCCTTGTATTTACTAACATAGCCAAGATAGTCTGCAGCATCTCACTAAATCACTAGTGGCCAATCACAAAAGGCTGCCTTGATGTAATAAGTCCCCAATCATACAGGAAAAGGTAGAGACAGCAGCAATGCATCCTGCCAAATCCCCCTGCCTGAGGCTGCTGCAAGCTCTGTGGCTCTCGAGGTCACTTCCTTTGTCACCAGCCCCCAAGCACATTGCCATCACATCTGGGTCCAGCACAGAAAGCAAAATTCACTGCTGACAGCATGACTCCCACTGGAAAAAAATTCATTCCACCATCAGACTTCTGACTGTATCAACTTAAGCTCTGCTGATAAGAAGTCAACAAAAGGATTATTTTGTAAAAATCCAGGGATTTTATTGGATCTCTGTGGGTGTGAAAATTCTTCTTTCAAAAAACATTCCTGTCTTTGATAAGAGTATTTGGCAACTGGCTTGCCTGTTGAGACAGCCTGGTTTAAGCCATCAAGGCTGTGCTGTGTCAATGCCATATTGTTGTAGAAAGCAGAAAATATCATTGTCTTTATTCATAATTTGTAATTTTTCTAATCCCTTGATATGAATAGTGTAACAGCACTGGGGTATGTTTTTTGTTACAAGATAGATGACAAAGCTTGAAAATGCATTTTTGTGTTGTAGATTAATTTGGGGGGGAGAGATACAGTTTTATATCAACTGTTGAATGCTTAGTCATTTTCTTATCATTTTGCCAGCTATTTTTTTCAGCAGTATCTTTTGTTCTGGTTCAACTACTTCTCTCTCTGTGTCTTCATTTCGGAACTGCTTTTTTAAAGCTGATTTTTGTTTAGTCTTAGCTAGAGCTGTATTCTGCCTAGTAAAGACACACAGCTTCTACTATTGGAAATTGCTGTCCACTCTGCATTTTCACTATCGCTGGACACCAAGATGGGCTGCCTCTGGGTTCCCCTTGCCAAAGGAAAACCTAGTTAGCACAAAGAGTCTTCCAGGCTTTGTCAACTGTGATAGATACAAGTGAAAGAAATACTGAGAAAAAAGAGGAGGATAATTTTTTAGCAATACTGTACAATGGGAAGCAAATTTGAAAAGTCTAGGGAAAGGGAAAAATATTGACCAGAGGCACATCCTTTGTGCATGCTGCAAACAAGTGACTTCAGAGACTGTTCTCAGATGGAGCATGTATGTATGTAGTGGCTAAAAGCATCAAATGGAAGAAAATTAGAAGTCAATGATTTGCCATCAAACTGAATAAAAAAGAGCAACCGTTTCCTCCTTAACGATAGAGCTCCTACAAACATCTGTGCTGTGTTCCCCAGGAAAGGGATCCCTCAGGGGACAAGGTGGTCTGACACTCCCTTGCAGTCCTCAGCAACCTATAATGATATTATTGTGGTTGTTATGTTGTTGCTGCTGCTGCTGGTTTTTATAATTATTATTTTCTTCAGCTTGCTGATACTTTGCCATGTGCCAGCTCAGATGACTCTGGAGCAGCAAATCAGTATATTCAGCATGAAGAAAAGCTTAGGGCTAATTGCATCCAAGTCCTACCTGAGGGGAGATGTGTGGACCCACAGTGTGGAAGAACTGAGCCTCCCCACTTCTCACTGGTAGGCAGATCCCAGGAAGAGCAGCCTCTGGTGAGCCCCATGGGTTCTGCTGTGATGCCATGAGGTAGCCCCAGGCCATGGATGCCTGCTGGTTCATAACACTGGCATGCTTGTGCCAAGTGACAGAGGTCCTGCTTGGGAAGTGATCCCTGGAATTGGATGGAAATCACCTGAGGATGTGCTCAGCACAGGTAGAGACACCTCCCTGGACTAGTCTGTGTAAGCATGGAAGCAGAGGGGCAGGATGGAGTACAGCTCTCAGGGGTGAAACTCACTGCAGTTTAGAATCACAACGTGAAGAACAAGCTATTGTAGGGATTTGCTGCCCTCTGGCAGGATTTTGTTACAGATTTTCTGTGAACTGCAAGAGCAGTGCTCAACAATAGTTCCCCAGCACAGCAAGGTCTGCATTTTCCATGTGTTTTTTGCCAAAGTTGCTGGTCAGCAGTGCTGCAGCCTCCATGGAACTCTCCTGGAAAGCTAGAATTGCATGTTCATCCCAGGCATGGGCTGGTGTGAGGAGCAGGCCTGCTGGGCTGGCAGGAGGTCCCTGTCCCTTTTCTTTATATTTTTGCAGCTATGGTGCAGCCTGACTTTCTAAAAGTGGTCGTTTTATTATTGTCTCTTCAAAAGAGCAAGCTCACCATCTTTCAGCTTTGGCTGCGCAGCCTTTTGGTGAGAAATTCATTTTGGCCTCCCTCTAATGTGGAAAAGCCCTGAGAGGCCTTTCCAAGTTTGATTTCCAGTATATCCTTTCTGAGAGATGGTCAGGCAAATCAGGCTAATTTTCTTTAACATAATTTTCTAAAAGGCTCAGTAATGCTGGTATGGCCCTTGTGGGTGTGTGGGTATTGAGTTTGAAAACCTGGCTTTTCTAGGTACTGTGAGTGTCCTGGGGCAAGATTCTCTGACAAAACAATTTTGAGTTCTGCAGTGTCTGCCCCATACTGCACCAGTCCTGTGTATGGCCTGCCTGGTCGTGTGCTATAAAACAAACTAGTGCCTCAGACTGTCAGAAGAGTATATTCTAAATGCATCAAAGGATTATTAGAAGTACTTAGGTTCGTTACCTTAGATGTTGATGGTTTTGATGAAATTAGGTTATGCTAGGCCTACCCTAAAATAACAGAAAAATGAGGGATTGGGGAGGCTCATAAAAGTACCTCAGGTGTGTAGATATTCCTCACAGTTTTTCTGCTTTGAGAGAAAGGAAGAATAGCACAGCTACACTATTTCCAGCAGTATATATGTAACAGCCTGGCTGCCCATATGACACCTGTGATCCTCGCCTGCAGCAGGTCACAAACCTGGGAGGGATAAAAAAGTATGCTAGGACTGAGAGAGGAGAACAACAATAGAACTCAAATACAAATCCATGATGGTTGATGGTATGTGTGTGGGATTTTCCCAGGGTTTTGAATGCTGGGGAGATCTTGGAGTTGGAAAATTATGTGACTCTCTCTGTCTTACATATAAGTATGTATTGCTGTAGGGACCTTGTGATTAATGATGCTGCTCATAGTTGTGGCACAGGCCTTAGCTGCAAAATCCACATTGCACACTGCAGTGCTGTGCAGAGATATCAGACATGGGCTGGAAGGCACTAGCTGCATGTGACAATTTAGCCAGGCTAATAAATAGCTCAGAACAAGTGTTCATGTATCTGCTTTATTGCTATCAAGGGTTTGATCTTGGATCCCTTTATGGTACTGCACAATGACAATGAAATATGTGTGCTTGTTTAGAGCTATTTGGAGTATCTCAGCTGGCATTGTATAGACAGGTCAGGGATGCTCATGAAATTGTAAAGATAAAAGACAGGTTTGACATAAGAGTTATTCTGGTTGTTATTGAGAAAGCTTGAATGACAAGGAAACCATGTCTTCATCAGGCTTGCCATTGCAACAGTCACAGCCACTAAGATATCCTGGGACCCGCTGAAGTGATGGCAACACCCTCAGTGAATTGATGAGAAAAGTAACTGTGGTATGCTGGCTTTCAGACTTACATCAATTTACTTTGGCTGGGTATTTCCCCCCTTTGTTTGGCTTAGATTGTGCTCACCCTGTTTTTTCTGTGTTAGCATGGTAAATGCCTTAGAATTGACTGATACCAATTCATAAATTTATATATGGAACAAATACTAATAGCTCTTCTGTTATGTTCTACAGATAAAATGGGAGATCTGCCCAATGTCACCTCTTAAATTATGAAAATATTTCCTGGAAATGGAACACAATTATGCATTGTTCACCTTTCAGCCCCTGGCATGGCTGCACATACTGCTCATCTGGACTTCTCTTGCTTTGAGATCAGTCTGATCACCAGTTTGGGAGAGGAAGCCTTTTCAAGACTCCTGGAGTGCCTGACACTCCAGGTAAGATGAACCTGAAAATGTTCTATATGATCTGAAGCCCCCTAGCTCAAGTGTGAAGGCAGGAACATCACAGGAAATCCATGTTAATGGTGGCATACCCTAAAACTTCAGTTTTCAAAACCATCCAGAAAAAAAAAGGCACGGCATTAACTGTTACATCAGAGCTGAGGTCTTCCCTGGGGTAGCTGTCACAGATTGGGCACACTGGAGACCTCAGTGGGGCTGCAACTGTGGTCAAAAGATGTCTACAGAGGAAAGTCCAGGAAACTCATAAATAGAAGGGGTTATTTCAGCAAATGATGTTGAATGTTATCAGTTTCCTTTGAAGAAAGTGTAAAAGCTTTAATGAAGGAAACAATTGCTTTAGGAATGGGAAGCAAACCAAAGAACCTGTGGAAGTGCTACTTATACCCTGACTGTCATAATTACAGTTTCCATGATTAGAATTACACTGGTTCCTGCCCAAAGTGTAAAGTTCTGAGGAACAATAAATTTTCCTGTCTCTGGAATAGCTTTGCAGCACTGTTTCTTTCCATTCACATTTAGAAATGCCTTGGAAACAGTCAAAAACATTTTGTATTTTTCTCAGTTTAGGTTGAATGAATCCATAGGGATTTCCTCCACAGCATCCCAAGATTATGCTTTGTCTGTATTTTTTTATACCTGACTAGGCCATAGAGAGGAGCTTTTATTAGTCCTCTCTATTGGAAACTTTTGCTGGAACAATGTAGGCTGCATTTAGCCTTTAACCATTCCTGCAGATGGTGCATCAGGATGGAAAACCTCCTACTTGGGCCAGCTCTGCTGTTTCATGCTAATTATCCACATGCTTTAAAGAGCGCAATGTTCTGAAGAAAAACTGCAACCTTGAATATATTTTCTTTTTTTTTTGCTTTAATTCCTAACTAGACTCAAACATGCCTTTGAATGGATTAAATGGATTTCAGAAATTTGATGTAGTACATAGGATGCTGTTAACACATTAATCTTCCCTCATACACTTTCTTCTGCTCAGGTGTGCAATCACTAATCTCCAGACACCTGCCCTTTTTTTAGAAGAGAAACTGAGGCAGAGAGGTGAGCAACTTATTCTGTGTACATAAGAATGGAAAATTGGAACCAGCAGTCTTTCTGCATGCCTCCACCTCAAAACCATTTCATTTAGTCCCATAATACCTATGTTGGTCCAGGCCAATGGTGCTCAGAACAGAGAATTACTGCTTACATCAGCTGAACACATACAAACACACACATAACAGTATTTTTGGGATAAGTCCATTACTCTAGGCCTTTTCTTATGTGATTCTGGACATCGTCTCAGAACCTGAATGAGGGCAGTAGACTTCCTGTGAAAAATCAGCATGATTTGTCTGTCACTGTCCTTGTTCTGTTCCCCCCCTGTGGACAGTGACTGCACTACCAGCAGACCCCATTTTCTCTGTTTCAGGGTTTAGCAAGTGAGCTTTTCAAGGCTGTGTTTGAGTTTTCATCCCAGGTACTGAATCTAAAGCTGGCATCCTATGTGAGAAGGAGCATTAGCCCCCTCTTCTCTTAGGTCTCACTACTCTCTTATCACTGCCATTACTCACCAACTGCATTTCCCAGCAAGGGGCTTCACTTCTCTTGGTCTTGAAGACATTAAAGGAGATGGAGACACCTGCCTTGGTGGTTTTACCCAGCTTGCTCTTCCTTAGCTTTGCAAGGAGAGCATATACAGACATCAATAACTGCTGCATCCCCTCTTTGCCATTTATTTCCAGTTCCTGCCTCTTTTCTCCTTCAGGCAACATATCTCTGTGAAGTTTTTTATCACATCAAGTAATTTCTTGATGTACTGCAGCCCTCAAACCCCCCTAAATCAGTGATGTTGTCTAGAGAGTTACTTGCTTATCAATGGCCTTTCAAATTCTATGCTTGTGGCATAGTAATTTACTTGTTGCTGACTCTTAGTCATGGTTCAAATCAAGGATAAATACCCAAGCACCTACAGTGTGCTCTATAAGCAGGACAGTGAAAGATATCTCTCTCTGGAAAAAAACTAGGAAGAATATAAACTTTAAAGACTATCGAAACTGAAACTCTTTGTCAAATGTTGCATTTTCTCTTTAGTTTAAGGTTGCACAATGGTGGTATTTCCCTCCTATAGTGTGGGCCTATTTACGGCTGCTTTTTCTAGGTTTTTATTAGAATCTGAGAGAACTCCTAGGGAAAGCAGCAAGTATAATGCATATCTCTGGAATCAAAGCTTTCAAATTGGAGAGGGACTGGAAAGCAAGTGATTGACATAGCAAAATGGCTCTCTCCTTCCCCTTATCAACAAAAAGAGAACTGAGGCAGTGTTTTGGGAAATTCTTGTGTAAAAAATCCCACTTTAATGAAGGACTTAAGTTGCATCTAGTAATTGATGAGTTATCAAATAACTGTGATTGAATTTTTGCATCAAAGTGGATTAAAATGCTTTTTTTCCCCCAGTTTATTAACTTCCCTATTGCCAACATCTCAGGCAGTACTTAAGTTTGCAATTTCAGTTTAATACTCATTGTAGTCTAGACAGCAAACCTTTAGCCAGAATAAAATATCGTTTAGAATAAAATATAGGGACCAGAATGAAGCCCTAGTCTAAGAGACAACCACATAAGAGACCACTGGATTACTTTAGAAAGCCTGTGATGTGCTGAACTAACCTGACGGTGATATCCTTACTCTTTTCATTGTAGAAAGATCTTTTTAACACTATTGGAGAGAATGCCCTGGGAGCTTCAGGCATTGGTGAGATATGAATTTAACTTTAGAGGTAAACCCTAGCCTGACTTAAATGCATTGTGCAAGATCCTCATTTTATCCTGTTAATAGAGAGTATCTGACTGCACCAGTCCTGAGTGCTTGGCATCAGCAGAGATGACTGCTTAACCAACCTTTGCTGTCCTCCAGTCAGGACAATCTGGAACATGGTCAGTTCTTCCTGGCCTAACAAGCCTCTTGTGAGGCTCATAGGCAACCAGTAGCAGGAAGCCAACAGCTAATACCAGGCAATTTGGGAGACTGTTCCTCAGTAGTTATCATCCTGGTCAAATTCCCTTCCAGCTGGGTAACACAATAGATTATCTAGAGCATGATTAGCACACCAGACAAGATCTAGTGGTGGTGCTCAGCAACTGGTCAGGTAATGAGAACTGTCCTTGTGTGTGGGCAAGGAAAATAAGGCAGGCTGTTAAGATCAGATGGAGAGCTTTTGTACTACATATGAGACCTAGCCACACTAAAATCAAAGACTGATTTTTGAGGCTCTGCCATGTCCTGGAGTTTTCAGAAAGCCACATATTAAACTTTGTCATAAAAAAAGACTTTTTCCTTAAAGCTGTGTGAAGTGTGTATTCTGGGCTGTTTTACTCTGGCAGACAGTATAGAAAACTCAGCCAGCATGAGAATGAATGGCCGAAAATAAGTGTTCAGTTGTCCTCAGCAAATTAAATTACTTCAGCCAATTTTTTAAATATTTGGATGTGGTCTCTGTCAGAATCAATACAAATAGGAGGGTGAACTTCCTTCCACTCCAGTAAAGTGACAAAGGCAAGCTTCTGGAGCTTCTCCATCAGCTCCAGACACCCACAGTCTTGCCACACAGCCATGCTGACATCACCTGATTTTCTAGCATATATCATGGCTTCTGGAAAGATCTACACACTGGTGTTTCCTGGGGAATTCAAGTTTCTAAAATCACTTGCACCTCAAGAGGATTACACTTTCTGTATAAAGATTCATAATAATCCTTTAAATTAGTGAAATTTATGTTACTCCAGATGAATTAATTAATGCAGACTCCTTACATATTACATATTTTTTAGAATGTAAATGGAAAAAGTAAAGTGGGTAGTCTCATATTAGCTAAAATGTCTACCGTTTACAGAGTAACTGCAGAGAAGTGCAAGAATTCATCGATTCTGAATTTGAGCCCTACATTTTCAATGTCACAGCAGCAGCTGAAGTGTGAAGGAGGCTTTGTCAGGACAATGCATCATGTGTGCAAAGAACCTGTAGAGCCTCAACATTTCTACACTTAAATTTTAAGATCTTCCAGATAGATGCCTTTGAGAACCAACCATTTATTTTGAGAGGAGAAAAGTCAAATGAAGATCTGGAAATAATGGCAGAGCCACTATCTGCCACTGCTGTCAGGGCTATGAAGGAACTGACTGTGATGAAGTTAACATTGTTGAAGACCATTCAGGGAGCTCTGCAGACTCTGTCGCCCCCAGATTTGCAGTTGTCTTTTCTAAGTACTTCAGCCAGTGAAGAGGAAAGGTAGAGTGGATCCAAGGAAAAGTTTCACATGCTCTGCAGCTGGGAGCTGAACGTGTCATTGTTCCAGACAAAATCCAAACCCTGCAGCTGTGCCCTGAGGTTTAATGCCCACAAAGCACAGAGAGAGAGTGGAGCACCTTGGAGGCTGAGTCAAAAACGCACAGATCTCAGGAACGCGTCGGCCCTCGACCCCATTTTCTGAGATTGGGCTGTTTGGCAGTCTAGAAGCCTGGCTTCTGCTCAGCTGACAGGTGCCACCAGGACAGCAGAAGACTGCTGCTTCTGAATAAAACAGCAAAAGGTCACTTTTCTTCTTTATAAAGAAAGGAGGAGTGTACCCATATCATACTGGATGTCATACTGGATAGACCATCCTCACAGAAAATGAATCATGAAGGCAGTTTCCTAGTTTCTTTTCCATTTGAGTGAATTCAAGTTCATGTTTTCCTCTTTCATGGTTGGTGTGATAAAGATATACATACTTTGAACCCTCCAGAAGATAAAGAGGAATGAAATAATCAGGAGTTGAGGAAGAAGTATTAATATATTAGTATATATACTGGAGATAAATGCATGTTTTCTAATCCAAACCAAATTTTCCCTCTGTGTTTTGTTAAAATCATGACTATTTAAAATAAAATTAATAAGCAGTGCTAGAGGCAGGAGTATTTTATATCTTTGTATTAGAATATGTGTAGCTGGATAAAAAATAGGCAAATAGCTGTGGGTAAAACAGGGATCAGTGAGACCTGTGCTGAGTTCTCTGATTTTTCTTCTATTTGATCCAGGCAAACATTTGCAACACAACATCCAACACCCATTTGCTCCTATTATATTTTTGTTTTGTTTGTTTCAGAACCTTAAAAATCCAATCAGGCTTTGACCTTTGTGAATTTGCACCTCTTAGCAGCTTTTCCTTCTTTAAACATATGTTATTATCCTCATGTATCATCAGTGAGTTATTGCCATAATAACAATGTTAGAAAAGCAATTGTGCATTGAACAAATATTATGTTAATAGAGCTCTTGAAGGCGAGCGAGAAGAACTTTCATTATTTTTTTAGCAGAATTCCATTGTAGAAAGAAATATTTTAGATACCATTTAGGTTAGGAGAGACTGTAACTAAACCACAGCCAATCAATAAGAAATTAATCAACTTTACAATTATCCTTCTTTAAAAAAATATATAAACTGAATTCAGGCTATTTATTTTCAAAAAATTAAGGATATCTTCCAATATTCTCTGAAGCATACTTTTACAGTGAAGAAAACTAGAGGTATTAGGGTTTTTTTTAATGGAATTTTTTTCTCAGAGAAATGCAGTTTTTTAAAAATCAGAGTATGATTGTGGTGAATTTTTCAAATGAAGGGTGTAAAAATGATTCATTTGACATTTTGCTTGTGCTGCAGGACTGGAGCATATGTTAGCAGGAAACAAAATGTTTCAATGTTTTCTGAGTGGCATTGAATTAGATGTTTGTTTGACTCTTTTAAGGTCTGCCTCCATTAAGGTCTCATCCTACAGAAAGATAGTCACACTGAGTAACTGAACAATAGGGTAGTGAAACAGTATTTTATGAAATCTGTGAATATATTAAATTTGCAACTGCAATACATTAGTACATCCTGAATAAAAGTCCATCCAGGTACGCAGGCCCAGATTTTTCCCTCTGAATATATCCACTGATGGGTGGCAACTAAACTCCAAGTGCACCTTTTATTGGGAGGGCCCCTCCAGTGGGCTTTAGCCCGTTTCTGTCTCAAAGCATTGGCAGGCCAGGTGATTTGGTGAGGGTCAGGTAGCTGGGATCTGCAGTGTGAGAGGATGTGCAGGATGGCACAGTGAAGAGATGTTTTGCAAACCCCACAGCCAGGGTCTGTTCTCCTGGGGAAAGCTGACCCAGGAGCTCCTTCTGGCTCCTCTGCTAGGGCCCCTCTCCTTTTGAGGCTGGACATAGGCTGTGGGAGATATGTTTGCATACTTTTGTAATATCTGCACTTCTAAACCAAATCCTCTCTCTTCTGTTCTCCTACGAAGAGCACTTCTGGTTTCTAATTTTGTAACTTCTTGGACTTCTGTTTTCTTCTCTTTGTGTTTCCTGTTGGCTGCATTTTGCCATCTTTAACCAATGTGCTAGCATTTGCATATTTCCTTCCTGGAATCAGAGAGCATCCTGTGAAGAATCAGATGCCTTAAACTTCACATAGTGGATTTCTCTCAGTGACTATATCCCTAAGATTCAGATATACCAAACATTACCATTACAGGGACTAAAGTATTTTATAGCACGAGTTAGATACCTAAACAAGACTGAAAATCTGCACCTGGGATCTCAGCAGCTGCATGGTTAAAACTGTTGCAATGTGAGATGTGGAACATAATGCAATGTGTCATAATGAAATTGACAGTGGAAAAAACTTATTCTAGTTATTTATTCTAAATCAACTTTTTTGCTGCAGTGGATTGAAGTTCAGTTTGTGTTATTATACCTACTGGCTGGTAGTGATAAAATTAAGCAATATCTGTACATCCACAAGAATGGATGCTTTTAAATATAATAAACATACTTTTTCCTATTATAGTACAAACTGTGATTCTTTCATATTTGTGAGAGTTAACATTTCTTAGCAATATCAAGTGGAAATAATGCATGAAACTAAAAGTAAGGAGCAGATGATAAGCACAGGACTCTCTTAGTGCTTTTATGGTCTGATCCAAAGCCATATGAAGTCAATGTTAAGCTCCCCTGGTTTCAGCAGGCCCAGCATCAAGCTGGGGTGCCTCCCAGGGGGTTACACCAGAAGGGTCTTGTGATGTTGATAGGTGTCTCTTCCATGTTAGAACATTCCTAAAACAAATCAAAAGGCATGTATTGCAAGCAAAAACATGTTTTAAAGAAGTATGTATAGACACCTAAACATAGAAATATCTAAAAGTGCTTGTAATCCAAGTTGGCAAAGATTTTAAAAAGCTACTGAGCATTTAGATAACAAATAAATATCCTATGTGATTTGGATTTTAACAATAATTTTTGATATAAGGTATGAGAAAAACCTTAGGTGTGCCCAGCCAAAAAATTAACAAACAGATACAAATCTGTTAGTATCTCACAAATAATTGAAACCATGTACAGTTTTCAGCACATCTAATATTTTAGCAGAGGCAACCAAAGTTATTGAAATGGTTTTGTTGATGGGAATGAAAACAGGACAGAAGGAAATCTGCTCTGACATAATCACCTGCTGATCACCCTCCTAGGCTTTTCCATGAGTTACTTTGAAATGGGAAATCTGATACCAATTCTGAATTTCAGGTTATTTGGAACATTTATTTTCAGTAATTGTCTGGCACTGTGTACAGCATTTCCACCAGCTTTTGTTAACAAAGATCTCTTCTTATTTCTCTTCTGTTTCCTCTCATCCCAGAGAAGGACAGATGTTTGATGCTGGCACCTGGTTGCTGTTATACCATGAAGTGGCTGTAAAATTCATGGCCTTGTTTCTTCATCTAGATCCAATTAGGTAAACCCCATCTGTATGTTCAGCCTGTTAGGAGGTACAGATCCATGTGACAGCAAGGTTCAGTTAGTATTAGAAATTAAATCAGCAATTCTGATCCATTGTAGGCAGCCCTCATCCCAACCATCCTGCCTTATTCAGTATAAAATTATTTTTGTCCCATTAGCCTCGAGGCAGCTGAAGGGTAATGTTGTACTTTCTTGCCCATTCCTGCTACTTGATAGTGCAGTCAGGATTTTCTTTATCACTCAACCAGTTCCAGATGTCTGGATGTTGATCTTAATCCCAGGCTGGGGCTTTGCTGCAAATCAATTTGACAGTCAAGTGCAAAGTAGATTTGCCTTGGTATAATTCAGGTGCTTAACTCTCTGAAATGATGCTTAAACTCAGCAATAACACTATTAAATGCAGCACTTTAAACACTGCACAGATTGCATCTCACATTCATTTTTGATTGTGTTCTACATTGAAATTGATGGGAATAGGGCTCCTAAGCACACCTAAGGAGTCAGATTAATAGTTGGGAGATTATTTCTATTATTCCCATTTTTATGTAGAGTGGACTAAAAAGTAGCTACTGATCTGAGTCCTCATTCTCTAAACCATGACAGATTATTTAATGCTTACATTGAATAATTTAATCACCAATGTCATTGTACTGAGAATAGTGGAACAAATAATGCATCCCTTCTATCTTTTTACACATACTTCTGGCTTGTTCTCCACTGGTAGAAGACTGAGGAATGTCACATTCTGAAAATTACAGACTTACATCTAAATCTTAACTTGCTGAATTGGTACCTGAATTTTCTACTAGGTTCCAAATTTAATGCAGGATTTTCTAACTTTGCCAATAAGGCTGCTTACTCAGACCAGTTTTCACAGCCTCCCTACGAAACTATAAACTCCCTACAGAAAAATGAAGTCTCAACTAAATGTGACTTTCTCCATATTTAGAAGTGTGGAAAATGTGGCTCTTTTTTTAACCCTCACTGAATGTGGTTGGTGGAGGTTTGAATGTTTATTCCCCGAAGATCTGTTTAGAGCTGGAGTAGCTCGGAAGCTTCCTTCTGCACATGGAATTTACAAAGCCCAGCCTTTTTCCAAATCTTCAGGCACAGGTCACTGAAATGGCCCCAGTACTGAAGGCAAAGGCTTTCCTAGCTTTTCACAGTATCTGTCAGAGCCATCTGTGTTAAACAAACAGGACAATGGTGAGTTTCTCCCAGAGGGTGGGAGGAAGAATGGCAGCTGAGCATTTAGGGAAAAAGTCCTTAGTTTAAAAGATTGCATTTCTGAAATAAAGACTAATACAAGCCTCTGCTACCAAGAAAATCAATCTTTATTAGAATACAACACAGATTTTAACATCATTCACTTAAGGCAACATAAGTACAAAAGGTTTACAAGTAACTCCTGAGATGGAAGAAGTGGGTGTTCCTGTAGGTGGTAAAATCCTTTTCTCCACTTCCTGAGTATAGTGGCTTTATTTTAATATTATACATTTTCTTATATTTCTTCATATTCTGCATTGTGATTTATTGTATAGTAAACATAAAAAAGTATCTGATTCTATTGAAGTCAGAAATTATTTTAGTGATATTTTAAATTAATAGAGGATTAAAGAAAATATGTAATTTACAGTCTGGTCTTACATTTATCTAAATTATTATTAGAGTTTCTGACCTGTAAAATGAAATATCACCACTTAATATCACTGTATCATCAAAGTCAATATATCATTGTCTTATCTTTATATACTGCAGACTTCAGTAGCTGTGACATGTTTGCCCAACAATACAAAGCAGACAGAGAAAACAGTATGGCCTAAATTATGTCCAGAAATAAGATGCATACACTGAAGAGCAGCAGCCCCAAACCAGTTCTATTTTGTCAGGCAGCTGAAGGAAATATAGAAAGAAGTGCCCTGAGAATTACCAGGTTTACAAAAGTTTTCTAATATATATGGATGTTAGAGACAGATCTGCTATTAGACTTCCCAAGAGATACGAACCAAGTTCAGGCAATCTTTGTTTACCTCCTAAGACAAAGTCTTTGTCTGTTACAGGAGAAAAGGCAGATTCTAGAGCTTCCCCCATCTTCCTTGGCCACTCTAATTCTCCCAAGGCTATTCAGCTCTCGAGCCTTTAGCTTCATGAGAACATTTCTCTGGAACAGCAATGACTAGAATGTTTTGAGAAGCAGAACTGAAAAGAGAAAGGAAACAAAATGCAACAACTGTGCTGTAGCAATATCCACACCTGCTGGGGAATTGGGCTTCACAAGGGATGCAGTCCACCCCCACCAAGAGCTAGCAAAATCTTCCAGTCACTTTGACAGGAGTGTCAAACTTCCATCCAAGAGACAGAACTGTTAAAACATAGTTTTGATTCATTTTGATAACAAACACACATCTGTAAAGATGTAAAATTTGATTCTGCATTTTGACTCTTATTCCTAAAGCTTATGTTTATCAAATCCACACTTTCTTGGGTTTTGTTCTTTTATAAACCCCTGAATTTTCACTTTAGCTCTTGTACTGGTTCTATCTGTCCCAGAAGAAATACTTAATGTCAAAGAGCATTACAGAAAATGTGTTATCTTTCTGAATTTTAGCCAGCTGTTGGATGGATAACATTGGCAGTTTAAAGCTCTTGCTGAATTTTTTACCATTTGGGAAATGAATCAGAGACTTCAGTGGGATTTCTCTGACTTATACCAGTTGTGACTCTGACTCTGAGTCTTTCAGAACTGGCTAATTGCTAATCAATTAGAAAACCTTTCAGTTGGTATGTGAAAAACAGCGCTGGACTGCCAGTTCAGTCCTTAGCTTTTCTGGTGGAATTTTAGCAAAATTTTGGCACCCAATCTTTTTAGTGGCTGCTCAGGCAGCAATTACAGGTTCTCATCAAAGTGGCTGCTATGGACTCTTGTGCTTTTACGGCAGTAGAGGAAGGAGCCAGGAAATAGGTGAAAGGGTGAGAGAGGGGGATACAGCCATGTGGAACTTGTGTGCTGGGATAATTTTTCCTATCAGATGGGTAGGAAAAGGCAAAGGATTGGTTATCAACCTGGATCCAAAGGAAGAGCCTGGGTGACTGTGTCAAAATGCTAACCTGCACAAATCAACCTGGGAGCTGCTGTGAGTCCAATGAGGACCTACTTGGCAGAACAGTGCCTCAAATTAGTACCAGCTCTCTGATGCTAGCCAGATTCCTAAATAGGCACAGGGAGAAGGGCAGTGCCAGTAAAAGATGATCCATGTAGGATGTCGAGGTGGTGATGCTCAGTGTGTGAACCAAGTATATAACAAATAGCAGAAGTCAAATACCCAACCTGATCAAGTGCTTAGCACAAGCCTGGCCAACATCTGCTCCTACTGAAGCTCTGCAGAATCACCCAGGTTCTGACTCCTATCAGAGGTGCTGAGTACCTTCTTTTGAGTAACAGCTTCAAAACATGTATAGCTTTTGCCATCTTTCACATCTGGCCCAGGGGCTGGCCTGATCTCAGCAGCAAGCTCTAAAATTTAGCTTCCTTCTTGCTTCTGCTGTCTGTGTGCCTAGTATTTGATCTTGCCAATTTCATACATTAATCTAGGGCTGCAAGGTATTTTGAGTAAAGCAGAATATTCAAGACCAAATGGAAGAACTAAAATAGCCTTACGCCTGGTTTTCTTTTTCCCAATGTCTGCATATCTGAAGATCCTGATCGAGCTACTTTCGTTAGACACTCCTGATTTTGTAGCCCAGTAATATGGTTTTTTCATCTGTTCTTACCATTAATTTTTTAGTCATATGGAGGATGGATGGAAAAGACTGTTTGAAAGATGTCACACTGGCACCACCCCATCTTGGATTCCTACCTCTCATCAGCTTGGCTTGCTCAGCAGGTCTGCCACTCTTGGCTGGGTCTGGAGCAGCAGGCACACAAAAGGCCCAGGTGGAATTATCTAATTTTAAACTGACTTCTGCATCAGCAGGAATTGGAAGCTATTCTATAAATCCAAAGACAGCTTTAGCTCACTCTTATATCCATTCCCACAACAACATTCTATTTCCCTGAAGTTACAGCTTTACTCAGAGAAATCTGCTTCAGGTGGATCAATTTCCTAGAATGCATTTATTAGTTACTGCTGGCATAGCACAGTGAAGGTGGAGTGTTACACAAACAAGCAACAATGCTACTAATATGTGCTATTATTAAGACTATTAAAATACCAGCTGGCATTGCAAAAAAAAAAAAAAGGTGTCATTAAGCATACATTAGGGCTTTATAATGAACAATCAACATGACTGGTCCTGTGCAATCTTGGCAAACAGAGTTGGAGAGGAGCAATTTCACTTGGCAGGTTTGTAGTGCCAGGACTGCACCCAGTGGTGGGAAGCGGAGGCAGAGCAGCTGGGCCTGGGAGCAGCACTGCAAGCGAGGTGTGCTGGCAATGCTGTCTGCCCCCTGGCCTGCCACCCTGCCCCAGTCCCTGCCAGACAGGGTGTGCTGGCAATGCTGTCTGCACCCTGGCCTGCCACACTGCCCCTGTCCCTGCCTGCCACACCACTCCTGTCCCTGCCTGCCACACTACCCCTGTCNGGCAATGCTGTCTGCCCCCTGGCCGGCCACCCTGCCCCTGTCCCTGCCAGACAGGGTGTGCTGGCAATGCTGTCTGCCCCCTGGCCTGCCACACCACCCCTGTCCCTGCCAGAGAGCCCTGGGCACGGGAGGGCCCAGCCCTGTCATGCACCCGGACCTTGCCCAGGCTGAGTGCCTGGCTTTGAGGTGCAAGGCTTTAAGGAATGGGGAAGGGGAGTGGCAGGTGTGACCTCTGGGGGGTGTGACCTGTCTGCTCTGCAGAATCCCTGGAAGGTGAGTTGCTGGGTTGTTAGTTGATTGCCGACACTAAGCTCCTTGCCTGGTGTATTGGCAACCAGCTTTGCTAACTCCTACACGCTTGCTATTGCTTTTCAGTACCTGGAGGACTTTCTCCAGTGCTGCCTGACAAACCATAGAGTACAGAAGAAATAATAACGTTCATTTATGAAGGAGCGTATTTGGCTGGGATTGTAGATGAATTTCTCCAAGCATGCTTATTTTTTTCTGACTGAAAATTCAGTCTGGCATTTCTTTTCATGCTCATGGCTATTGATGAGATTCAGATAAGGGACATCTCAGCACTGAATATGACCTTTACAAAAAATGACATGTCTATTCTGAGCATGCTGCAGAGCCAGTGTATCTCAGACACAGTAGATTTTCTCTGCAGATCGGCACTAAAACTTCTGCCCCAGATGCCAACACTTCCCAAAGGTGCTGGACCACTGATCAAGGCATACTGTTTAATCTATATGGTGTGAAGAAATGACTGAAAACTCATAAAGCCAAACATCAAAAAGAGCTAAATGCCTGTTGTTTGCAATAGTTAATGACTTTCAAGTCACTCACATAATGTTTCCAGTAAATACCTGCTCTTTTATAGCATGTCTAGCCCATGAATCTTGAAATGCTTTCAAAGCCATAAAAAGCATTTTACAGATAGTCAAACTGCAGTCCAAAGAGGCAAATTTTGCTGATGGCTGAGCCATGAACTGGGTAAGAGCCCTCACACCCCAGATGAACAGGCTATCCCCAAATCCAGAGGATTAACAGGGTCTCTCCTGACCATAAACTACTGCAACGGAACATTCTGCAAAAGCAGATACCACCAAGAAGAGCATAGGGAGGCTTCAAAGGGCAAATGGTCCTTTCTTCACCTCAAAAGTCTGCTATGTTTCCCCTGGGATCTTTCCCATTTGTTTCAGTGCCTGTGCACTGGCAGAGGTCCTGTAAGAGCTATGGCACGGTTGCACTCCTGAGCCTATCTGTTCTCAGCAAAAGCAGCTAAATGGGAGGAGTGGTACCAGAAATGACATATGGTCCATCTCTACTGTGCTCTTTCATTCATTCATTCAAAATAAAGAAATCACAGATTTGCATAAAAAGAATTAAAACTGTGAATTGCAATTAGCAGGGGTTTCCAGAGTTTGCCAAGTGAGTCTATAAGCAGCTTCTGTCTTAACTGATTTACTAAACAACATTATATCCTTTCTTGAATGCTTTCTAGCTATTAAAAGTACATTTGATTCACCATTCTTCCCTATACTTTTACAATGACTTAAAGTAACTTAAGTAAAGGCCATTAACTTTGAATAAAAATGCCACACAAGGGTTTTAAAATAGTCGGTCCCACTCCAAACTCACACCTAGATTAGCTAGCTCACAGCACCATTCCCAGCTCTTCCATCAGCCTGCTCTCAGTTTCAGCTGCTGAATAAAAATGTCCTAAATTACTAACTCCTGGGCCTGCTGATGTGAGCCTCAATAAATTGCCCTCAGGCTCAAGACCTAGAAAAATTGGAGGAACTCAAGTCAACCAAAAAGTGCCTCTGAAGTTTCTGTGATCACCTCTGGTAAGCTGTGGCACTGTCACAGGCTGTTCCTGGAGCAGCACTGCTCTGCAGTGGTGGGACCAAAGACTCCCTGGGCACACAGCTTTGGCAGCACGGAACTGGGAGGAGGGACATGAACCTCCCGTGTGGTGCCTGGTCACTGTTAATACCTGACCTATAGATTTGTGAGCACTGTGACAGCTCTCTTGTCTACTTGTTTAAAACACTATTGCATGTATATAATTCAACATAGTGGAACTACAGTGCATGAAAAGGTATTTCTTTACGTTATCGCCAAACCTATGAAATAAAAATTTGCTTTAGTTATAGCAGACTACCTTTACTCTCATGATTTGCCTATTTATCAAATAGAATGCCGTACCTGAGCTTTATGTTAAAATCTCTAATATATTTGTGTTCTGTCATTTTTAGACATAAGTTACGTACTCACAAATTTTTTATGTTTTCTGAGGCACTCAATCTTTCTGACCAGATCAAATTCTTGCAGTCTTCAAGGCAAATGTTAATGAAGAAGGACGTAAAATGTATTTTTTTTTAATTTTTTTCTCCAAAATTTGCTGTTTCCTCAAGAGGCTTGTTGAAGAAAATTTGCTCATTAAAATATTAATTGGAAACAGACAGAAAAGTGTTATGAATAGAGTCTCACGTCTACTGAAATCTACCTAGAGGAATATGATTACCTAGTTTCTCAAACAGACTTTGTAGCACTGATCAACTCATTGTATTGAAAAACATGATAATGTTTTTAATCTTCTCATTTCTCAGCAGCAGAAGATTTGATGGTGTAGAAATGAACCAATATGACTTATCCATATTACCTCAAATTTCCTGGGAATGGACCACTTCCAAAGTAAGGTGAATTTGTGTGCTGATGGGAATATGAGTGACATTGCCTTTTTTTATTCCA
This sequence comes from Thryothorus ludovicianus, assembly GCA_013397245.1. Lineage (NCBI taxonomy): Eukaryota > Metazoa > Chordata > Aves > Passeriformes > Certhiidae > Thryothorus > Thryothorus ludovicianus. The sequence continues at coordinate 715,279 of VZTB01005683.1, read as the reverse complement.
AACTCCTTTATTGAGTATATATTTTTACAAATGCAGTCCAAGTCTTTTCCCAGGATGCCTTGATAAAACAGCACGTTTTGTGACTCGGTTTGCCTTGGTAACTCTGTATCCCACGCTGGCTCCCAGGGCTCTGCTTTCTGAAGAGTTGTGCGTCCCCTCCTGTGCCGTGGTGCTGCAGACAGGAGCCCACGCAGTGAGGCAGCGCAGCAACAGGGTCAACAAACCAAACTGCTCCGTGTGGCAACTGGGCCACACGGGGAGAGGGACTCTGCAATGTGTTCCCTGCCTGAGGTGGGCACCCCCTCGCTTTGCTCCTCCTCGTGAGGAGCAGAATGTGTACAGCTCCTTGGCAGCTCTGCCCTTCAGACTCCTGGCGCTGTCATATGGGCAGAGGTTCCAGGAATGTGCTGGGGCTGCTGCCCCACGGCCACTGCTGTGCAGCGCTGATTGTCGGCGGGTTATGCCCAGCTCCACTGAGGTCCTGGTGCCCGAGGGCAGGAGGAGTCAGTCAGAAGCACAGTCACACTCATTTCAAGCCTCTACCTGTCTATCAGATTTCTGCCTTGTGCCGTTTCAGGAGCTTGCAGATTTTCCAATGGCTGGTTTTCATTCTCTTCATATCTATGATCAGGGACTTCAGTTTTTACAAAGCACTGAATGCTTCCGTCTGCATTCCAAGGGCCCTCACCCCTCCTGATCTCAAATGCTGGGAGGAGGTCGGGATTGCTTTGTTTACTGTGCCAAAGAGTACATGCTGTAACAAGTGACTGTGGGCATAAGTGGTGTGCCACAAACTTCACCCTGTGCCACTTAGGGAAGGACTGGAAGAACTGAATGTCTGCCAGCCAGTATAAAGGTAAGGTAGCCTGGGAACAGACAGTTCTGGTAGCTCTCTCCTGCAAAGCCTTGTAAGCAGCAGATCTCATCAGAACCAGGTAAAAAAACCTCTGTATGCATTTACTTATTTTAGTTTAAGGCTGCTACTCTCTGAGCTAGGTCATTCCTAAGTGAAGGGTGGGATTCAGGTATACCTCACCTGGCCTTCAGCTACTGTCCCAGATGGATATGGAACTCCTGTGCACCCTGTGTCATATCTGCCAACCCCATGGAGATACCTGGGACAGAACACAATATTTACAATATATTGTATATAGACAAGTAAATCATCACCAAGTGTTTTAAAAACTGGTCACCCTGGGGTTTCGTGGTTTTAGTCTGCATAAATTTGTGTTTATTAAAGAAATATCTGTGTCCTAATATATGGGAACACTCACAAAGATGGTTTGTTTTGCTGTGCTTGCTAATAAATGCAGAATGGTAGCAACCACAATGAACGAAGATTCTTATGCCTAGCCTGTAAATGTTACCAAACTCCTAAAATCTTCTGCTCAGATACTTCCTAGCACTCTAGACTGCTGCATTCTTACAGCACAGCAGGTTTTCCTAGCAATGTCTCATCAACACTGAACCCCTCTTGCCATCTGGCTACCTTGAGACCTATTTCACATTTATGATTTGGTGCCATTCTCTGGAATTCTCAACTATGTGCCCAGCAGAGAGTGATTTGCTAAGTGTCCTTAGAACATATCTTCTGAATATCTGAGGGAGAACCAGTTGATGCTGATGAACCCCAACTCTATCCCATTTTATTCAACAGCCTAGTACTGTAGTTTCAGGTTTGGAAACCAATAAGGGATCTAATGAATTTGGGAAGGTATTTCGTCTGAATTCAGGACCCTGACTGGAATAATATGCTGAATAGGTAGGAGTGACTTGAGTTTTGTCATACCTTTGATTTCCCTGATGCAGCCAGACTATTGTATAGTAGAATTTTTACTGAATATTACTCTTCTGTGCTGCAGCCTGACCCCTCGAAGCCTGGTTGTTCAAGGGCATAAGGGTGCTAGTCTGGGACATGTATATTTGTTTAGCTGGCAGCATGGGTCCAGGGCATCCACAGAGACAGGGCTGGAGATTGGCATCTCTGCAACATCGCTGGGACAGGGACCAACAGCCCCAGGCTGCATCGAACTGGGGCTCCTGGGACATGGGCTGGAGGAGGGACAGAAAGGGCCAGAGCAGGGAATCAGTGCCCTCAGGGCCAGAGCAGGGAATCCTTCGTGATCCTCTATTGTCAGTCTCCAAGGACACACTGAAGATGTGACCTCCAGAGGAACTACATCCAAGAAACTGTGGAAGCTGTGACATAGGTACCTCTCCTAACACCTAGGTGCAACAGGAAGAAGCCTCAAGTTCCCTAAACAATCAGCAAAGTGCCCTATCTGGGTGTTTATCCTGAGAAAGGTAGGGCAAAAGAGTTTTCTGAAGCCTACAAGTAAAACATTTAAAACCAGATTCCTCCCTATCAGGTGAGAACTCTGTGGGCTTTGGGCAAAGTGCTGAGTCAAGACCTGTGAGAACTGCCCTGCCCTCGGTCCTTAATGTATTTTGTGACCATATGAAGGTCTGTGATTGTTTTTCACCTTCAAAAAGCTCCTTAAATCATTGTTGTAATGGGATCTGATGAGGAAATACCCAGCACTAATTACTCTTAATACAATTTTTTTCCCCTGACTGGAATTTACATATTTTTTAAAGCCTTGTCTGTCTCATTTAACATTAGAATTTAATAGAGACAGGTCAGTAATGTAGAGAACTAGAAATACAAGGAAAATTAAGACAGGCATGAGGGAACCTCCTTTAGTAACAAGCTAAGAGTAACAAAAGAACAGCTCTAACACACAGATTCTCTGACGAGTTTGAAAACCCCTCCAAATCGCCTAACATCTTTAGTGCAGTCCCTTCATTTTGAGCACAGAGCTTCTAATATCCTAATGAACCAGGAAAAAAAAATCAAGAGCTTTATACACAGAAATAGTAAATGACCCAAAATGCATTACTTCCTTTGGAAAAAATAGCTGAACTCTGTGGGTAGTATCTACTAAAAGCTGTTTTTTGAGAATACTAAGCATAACTTCATTAATATATTGCACAATCTGTCACATTTATTTACATGTACACAGACCTGTTATAAACATTACAGCACTGGTTGCTTTTCTTAACAGTGTTAGTGTTGACAACAAGACTGTGCATTTGATTTTCAGCATGTGCATTAATTCCCACCAGTCTGGCACTGTAAAAAGTAAAATATCTCCTAACAGGCAGAAACTGGGGCTACAATATCAAAAATAACTGAGAATTGACTCAGACTCAAGATGTCTTCCTACTAATTTAATGACAAGAGTAATGGTAGTGAGATTTCAAAAATCACCTTCTATTAGACAGACCCACTTAGTGAAAAAAAGTGATGCTGGCAGGTGGACAAACTCCATCAGTACAAAATGGTAGAGCTTCTTAATCTTTGCCAGCTCATTGTATTTGCACATGGTAATGGCAATACAGAAAGACCTGTCCCTTGGAATTATTTCTATCAAGGTACTGTAATTAGCTTTTAGGCAGATGAGCAGCATACTAAATAAAATAATTTTTGGACTGTTATTCTACCACCCATTTTTTATGAAAGAGAACACCCTACAGACTGGATAGGGCCTGCAGTATCCCTGTTTATCTCCACATTGAGGGGTCATAAATCAGGATAAATTTGTTCTTACTATTATTTCACCTACTAAGGAGCATAAAACAACCCATAAGACAAATCATCACAGGAAGATTTTAGAAGTGAGAATGCAAAGGGTTTCTTTTTATTGAAGTTTCACCTGTCAAAATATACCTCTTCCTTTTCCTTCTCCTAAAGAGCAGCAAAAAGCCAAAAGTGAAATAGGTAGGACAGAAATGAAGGCAATGGCTTAGGAACTTTGTTGCTTTTTCCCTGGATTTATGTCCTACAGGGGAGGGTTCCAGCCACAGCAGGATTAATGCCCTATACAGGGAAGGGCACCCAGCAGCTGCACAGGAGCATCCCAGAGAAGAGGATGATCCTGTTCCTCCTGAAGGGCCAGGTTTGGCTGTCGGAGCCAGAGCAGTGCCAGGGCTTTTGAAAGAAACCTGCAGGCAAAAAGCAAGGCTTGGGGAAAAAAAACCAAACCAAACCAACAACTTGGAACAACTGTCAGAGATCTTTATTTTCAACTACATTTTCCAGCACTTGTGTTCTCTTATTTCCAAGGGATACAGATAATGAAATCCAGATGCTTCTCTGGCTATCATTTTAAAGACTCTTTTTTTTTTTTTTTTTTCTCAGTCAGGAAATGACAAAATCCTTTTATAGCTGTTTCATTTCAACAAATGATTTTGCCTTCAGCTTTTTAACTGCTAATTAAATACAAAATGAAAATGAAAAGTAATTTCAACTAACAAACAAACTTTTCTTCCCAGAACATTTTGATATTGTTGCAACATTCCCCTTTTCACTGAGGTTTTATGTTAGAGAAAAAAGAAACTATTTCATTTATATTAGAAATATGTTTAATTAAACGTAGTGCCCCCTTTTAATGTGAAATATCTTTTCTAGCAGCTTTACCTCCTGTGCTTTAAATACTAAAGTCAAGATACTCTTTGAAAAATTTCCTTCTGCACCCCTGCAGAAAGTGCTTAACATTTTAAAGCCTGAGATATTTAGAATATAAATAAACAGGTGACAGGGATGTATTTTTTTCTAACATTACAGTGCAGGCTCTATGTTCTGTGTTCAAGAATGTATTTTACCAACCAGCTCCAACAGATTTAAATAGAATTCAGGCTTTGAAAAGCTTTAAATACTTAAGTGGCTCTGCAGGCCTAAACCTAACTCCCTCAGGTCTAATGTATAGTGATAATGGTAATTCAGGGATTACAGCACTTAAAATAGGAACAAGAAATACCACTCAAATTCGAGTAAAAACTGAGCCTAGAGAAGAACATTCAGTAGCAATCTCCTGCACCTTTCAGCAGTCCTTGTCCAAAGCCCAGAGCAAACTAAATTTGAACCCCTAGGAAAAAAAAGGATGGTTTCCTTTCAGCCTTTCACAGTTTATGCTTCTTACAATTTTAAATGGAAATACAAATGGCACAAAAATGCCACATATATCTTATTCTGATGGTCTTACCAAAATCAAGAACAGAGAAATTACTGGGAATTGCACTCAAAAACCTCACCTAGGAAATTTGTCTGGTTCAGGAAACTTAGATGAATTTCAACTACAGCTGGACAGCTTTTTCCAAGCTGAACAAACCTTCTGAATATCCAAGTCTCCAAATTTCCTCTTATTGATGAAAACATTAGTTTCAATGTTTATGCTTCTGCATATAAAACCAGATTTTCATACTTTAACCAGCACTTCAGGCGAAACAGAAAGTTTAGCATGTAAAAAGGTCACAAAACCAGACACTGAATTTACTGGCTTTGGGCAGAATTGAAGGTTCTTCCCTTTGGGGCTTGAATGTTGTCAGTTTTCCACACTGCAAAGAGCAAATACCTCAAAAAACTTCTCTAAGGGTCACAAGCCAGCTGTTCCATTGTACCCTACATAAACTGGAAAACTCAACAGCATATCACTTTCTCCCACCATTATTGCACTTTCTATTGCTTCAGCAAAACTATTCTTCCCTCTCAATCTTCTGCTTCCTTTCTGTAAGAATTCTCTATGTTCCCTATCAAAAGCCAAGTTCAGTGACAGACATTCACCCACTGGCAAACAAAGCTGCTCTGAAATTCTGTTTGGCTGAAATACATCCCTGTGAGGTGAGCGAGATAATAAGGTTTTCATTTCTGTAGTGAACTCTTTGTGTGGGGCTGCTGCACCCTGTTCTGCAGAATTAACTTAGTCAAGAATACCAAAGACAGTCACAATAGCTAATGGGCTTATAAGGTGATTTGCATAATGAAAAATCTGTATTAATTCTAACTAATTAAATTGAGAAAATGACTTTTGAAAGAAAATATATTCTTCCCTTTGAAAAATAGTAAAATATGTGGAAAGTTCATATGATTGCTTTATGCCAAAAAGACTGAGTGCCAGGCTAAGGGTGGGGGGAAAATTACTGTGTTAGAAAATATGGTGATCTAAAAGAAAAATGTAGGTCAAATCAGAAAATTTTACATGTGATCTAATAGGATTGTGAATTCTTTGAGCAGAAATGTTTAAACTGCTATTTTCTATGCAGACATATCAGAGACTTTGTTATCAGTTCTGCAGGGAATTCGATTTACCCAAGCTCACAGGCTGGTACAGCCAGATTTCCAAAGATGGGGATAGCAAAGAGTGAGCACTGGGGACAGGACAACTGGATTAATCCCTCACACAAGGACACACACCAGCCACTCAGTACCAGTATTTGAGGGATTTTATACACCAATGCCCCATCCCTCCCCTCCATAAATGTAAATCACACACTGGATTATTAATCCATACCTCTGGATTAATAGTGGCTATGATTCTTGCAATTGTCCACTAGGAGCCAGAAAGGAGGAGTTCAGGCAGGTTTGGGATGATTCCCTTCAAAATATCTTGCTCTTCGGACCCTGGAAGAGCAGGAAAACAGAGACTTTTGTCTTTGGCCATTTTGTATGTGAACATGAGAAGAGGTGTGGGTTTACCCCCTCCTCCTGCCACTTCCTCTGGAGGGGTATAGAGGAGTGAAATTACAGGCAGGCTCACACTACAAACCTGAGCATCAGGGTCTTTAAAATCCAGCTCCCAAAAGAGAGAGTGAGGGGCTCTTTGCCTACATTAGTTCTTTCTGAAACTGGTATTTTTGGGTTCTGAGCATTGTGGTAAGGAGACTTCAGAAAGCATCCTGTCTGCTCACCCAGGGCCAGCACGGACTGTGGAAGATGCTGGAGTGTTGGTGGGTTTAGGCATTTTGCTGCCTGACACATCTCATTTTTTACTGACCTAAACCCACTTTTTTTGCAACCACTTCAGGTCATTCACAGAAGGCAAACTCCACTTTGAAGATGGAAATGCTGTAAATGCCAAACAACCTTGTGGTTATTTACATGCAAATTTACATTGTACCAGTCATTTACATTATAGCAATCTAAACGATAAGGTCAGAATTAAACAAAAGGTCAAAAGTCAGTATTTTCTGCCTGAAACTAATGTGCCATTGAAACATCAACTAAGCTAAGTTCAGTTAGCAAAATTGGTATTTATCACGCTTTCCTCAGATATTGGACATGTAGCCTTCAAAATTACGATGAAGTTGTTACACACTGCCTTCCTGTGGCTCCTGGAAATATTTTCAGTCCAAGTTTCAGCATAAAAATCCACTACAGCAGAGCAGTAGTTTCTGTGTTCCATTTACAAAATAATCCTTTCCCTCAGCTCTTGGGAACATTCCACTAATTTCTTCACATTCCAAATCTTTGGATATCTCTGGTACTACTCATAGTATGATCAACAGAAACAAAAGTGCTTTGATTTTGATGGCACAAGGTCAGATCCTAAGGCAAGGCATTTTATAAGCAATTTTTAAAAACTGATGATGAATGCAATAAATAAATATATTTACTTGTGCCTCCCACCTTCCTGACTATATACATTTATTCTCTTTTCTTTATTCCTTTGTATTAGCAACCTGTAATATTTTAGAATCTGGTTACCATTTTTATCCTCCTGTCCTATTGCTTAATTGTTCCTTAGTGTGCCTATGCAAGCCTAAGTTCTTTCTCTCAGTTAACAAAAAAAATAAAATTGTGTTATAAGAGGGTCCTGATTATTTTCAACCTGTATTTCCATTCTGCAGTATTTTAGTTTTACCTTGCATGAGCAAATTCAGAGTTATTCAAAAGTAAAAGCAAGAAAAGATCTGTGTCTGCTTGATTTTCCTTTAGAGACAAGAAGAGTCAGTGAATAAGTAAATTGTATTCACTGGGAATGAGAGAACGTTTTCTGAGTTTGTGGCAGTTCTCAGGGAATAAGTTGTAGCAAATTGTTCAAGTTTCACAGGCCAGTGAGCATGAGGCAAACTTAGAGTAAAAATCAGAGAAGGGAAGATTTTTCTCCCTCAAGGAAAGGGAGATAGAGATAAACAATATAAAACATTTGCTCAATGAAAGAGTTGTATCTAGGAAAAGAAATGCTGAAAGAGCGTAACAAATATCAGTGGCTAACAAACAAGTAGCTTCATCTAACCGCAAAAAATCCCAAACAATTGAATTTGATGTAGCAGTGGGACATCATAAAGAAGTATCTCTGCTCTTGCAATATTGCACACTGATCTGAGCAGAACTCTACCTCAAAAATATGTTAAACATTATAAGCAATTTAAAAGAACATGAACAGGAATTAAAGAGACTACTATATAGATTTTATATATATACATATGTATTTGTATATGTATGTATGTATATATATGAAATGACTGATTATACAATGATTCCTGGTAAAAGGACAAAATCATAGGCTATAATAAAAATTTCTGTAGGTACCATAAAAGGGAGATCTATCTTGTATGATGCCAAAGGTTATGAATGTTCTGGTGAATATTAAGGTAAAATAGAAGTTATAAGAGTAGGAAGCATTTGAAAAGAATATGTGAATTTTGG
>VZTB01005683.1:674628-704096 GCA_013397245.1 Thryothorus ludovicianus | reverse complement strand
CTTTCTTAAAAAAATAGCATGCAAAAATCCCATTTTATGTAATGGAAAACTCTAACTATTGTCTAATCCATTATCAAAGTCTTCTTTTATCTGGAAGCATGTGGATTCAGAAGTTATATAACAGCAGAGAAAAAGGTGCTTCTTAACATTTTTTCTTTGCTGATAATATTTAGACTGGGATTCCTAGATTTGCATGATTTCACCAGTTGCAAGATCTTTCCCTTTTCCTCAGTAAAGTGATAATTTCTTTTATGTTCAGAGAAACACCTGCCCTAGATGATTTTCTCCATGTTTGCTCAACATAGAAGCAAGAAATAGCAAAAAAACTCACCACCTAAAACAATCCTACATAAAGTTTTTTAATTTTTTAATCTCTATCTCACACTCATGTTCTGTTTGTTTCATAATGATCTGATTATAAGTGTTTTTGTTACCAAGTTCAAAAATCTGTATGGTTTGAAAAGTGAAATTGGAAATAAGTAACTCACTCTGTTTTATGGAGGCATTCCAGAAGATGTAATTTCGTCTTTATATAGACAGTTTCTAAGTAAAGTCAAGCTTAGAAGAAACTGTAATGGTTCTCAAATGACTAGTTGAAGAGTATAAAAAATACCCTCCAGAAATTCTGCTCCTATATTGCAAAGAATTTAGCTATTGGAAATCAAATGTAGTCTAGACATGAAATTCTCATGGAAATTTCCATTTCCTAAAGCTATTCCTTTAGGGTCTAAAAATATTGGATACTGCTCTCTTGAAGTGTAGTGCAACTTTTATAGCATACAACAACATTTTAAGACTGTGCAAGATAAATAACCTATGAACGCTGCCTAGAATCACCTTTTTCCTCACCATGGGTCTTCCTGACTGTATTTTGGCACTAGCCCTTATGACTCCAAGTAGTTCTTTTCATGTCTTTAACATGTAGATTGCTAGCCTGGGAAAACACTTACCTTTTCTACACTGCTTTGCAATCCAAATGAACTGCTACTTCTTTAGCTTTCAGAAGTCATTTAAATTAGTTCCCCAAGCAGGTGAAGCAGTTCCAAGGCAGTTTATAATGCAGATTTTCTTAAAGGCTGCATTCCAGCTGTGTTAGATGAGGAAACTTACTGGTACAGGAGCTAGCAGGTAGGAAACCTTCTACCCCAGTCTCTCTGAAAAGTCTTAATTTTTTTATTTTTAATTCAAATTCAGGTAGTCATTTTCACACAGAACATTTATGACCTACTTTAATGGGCACTTTCTCAGCAGGCTTAGTAAATTGGACACAGTTTTTTAAAGGTAACAGACAATAGGGTCTTGCTTCAAGCATTCCTTTAAACTGAGATCCTTATTTAAATAATGCATAAAGTGCATAAAGGCTTTGTCAGACTGGGCTTAAAATTACTTGTGTTATTGTTCTCAATATGGAAATCACAAGCAAATCTGGGTCTGATGTTTCACTCTAGTAGAAAAATGTAAGAAGCATCTTCTAGTAGTTTTTGCATGAATGACAAAAGATTTCCAGATAGATCTAATTAGAAATGTGTACTGATCTATTCTTGATTTCTTCAGAAGTGATATGTAAGCCAGTAACAGGGAAAGAAAACAAACAAAAAAGGCTTCTGGAATCCTTGACTTTTTTGCAATACAGGGCAAATATTGGTCATATGCTATTAGTATCTACATTTCAAAATCTTCTTCCAGTGTACTAATAGTTATAGTGAAGCCATAATGACTTTTAACTTTCCTTGGCTTTACAAGCAGGTTGTGAGGGGAAAAGAGACTCACCAGACAAGTTCTGAATGCTCACGAGAAAGAACAGATTTGACTTCAAGGTCCTGTAAAAAAATCCTTGAAATCAACCTGAATCAAGTTGATACCTGCAAAGGTGAGGAGAACACAAACCCTGTCAATCAACTGCACTGTGGAGGACTACTGGATGGGAACAGTTTGATCAAACTATTTTTTAAGAGACAACTCAAATCTGTTCTAAACAATAAAAATACCTAGTATACTATATAAATAAAAATACTAGTAGGGAATATAGCAGTCTTAAGGAAATTAATCTAGTCCACATTGATGAGTCAAATACTGTTTCTCAGAGCTGGAAACAAGAGGCACTGATCTCCCTGCTCCTGCTTGTTGTGCTCCAGTAAAAGAGAGCTGAAGGTGATTTTGGCTGTGCTACCTGTCTCTGCTGCACTTGCAGAGATCTTCCAGCTGAGAGATGTGAGGGGGCTGTAACTCCTTCAGTCACCCCAGACACAGATGGCAGAGCTTATTTCCAGGTACTCTCCTTCCTCCTTCCTTGTTCTCGTCTGCCTCCTTTTGCACAACGTGTCGTGAAGGAAAAACCGGGAAACAAATCCTCCTCAGCCATGAGCCTTGTGTGTATCTTTCTAGGGGCAGTGATATGTTTCTGAGTTTGGGGTGAAGGTCAAGACTCTTAACCAAAGACAGTTCTTGCTAGCCAGTACTATCTGTCATATTCTCTACCCTGTAACTATGGTTAATAAAAACAGTATTTTAGAAAACAAAGTGGTTGGAGGACATTTACATGGATTTTGCATGTCTGCTACATGAATAACACCCAGGTCGATTATATTTCCTTAACAGAAATGAGAGGAGTTCTGGCCCATAAGACACATTCTGGTACAAGTAAGTAAAATCTGTAATCTGAGAACAAGAAGCCAGATTTTCTGAGATCCAGTGGTCCTGGTATCCTAAATGACAAGAATTAAGGAGTCCAGGGAATGTTGCTAAGTGCCTCTTGTACTCTCCAGTATTTAAAATGGGAAAGTTTGTTAAGTTCCTGTTCTCTGCTGTTGTGGAGAGAATGTGTGCTTCTCTCTCTTCTTCCCAAGTGTGCTTTGAACCTGTCCACGTGGGAAGGATCCTTTCCCAGATGACCATATCAGTGCACATGAATAGGCCAGCTGGCTTATGCTTGCTAAAGTGTGTTTCCAAATATCCACTATATGAAGGAATGTGGGTTCATTGGTATAAATCTGCAGACATTCACCAGTTAATTACCTGTATGGTTTGGGTTTTCACTGGTGACACTTCAGGATGAGATAGGCTTCAGAAGCATCCTGTGCTGTTGCTGTTGGTTTAAACTGGAGTTTTTGTTCCCAAACCTTTTTGCACTTGGACTCTATGAGGGACTCTCTCTGCTCATTTGTTAAAGCTGCTGTTTTCGATATGTACATGTGATAAACAGGAATATTTTTCTTGTCATAAACCTATTTCACCCAGATTGACTTTAGCTTTCACATTGGAAGATATAACTTTAAAGTGCATTGGCATAGAATGACATAAATGACAATGAAACATGAATGACAATCAGGTAATTAGGAAAATTCTTATTTACTGATTTTTTCAATGGCTATTGTCATCATAGCTTGGCAAGGGATTAGAAAGATTTAAATATAAATTAGATCTGTCATTCTCAAAATGAAAACAAGTTAGTTATTCAAAATTGCAGGGGAAAAAAGAAGGAAATGCAAAAGAGGCTTCTGTGTTTCTTTTAAAAGCTTAGATCTGAGCCCTGGAAAGCACTGAGTGCAAGCCACATTGTAGGAGACCTCCCAGGAGAGAGTTATGCTGCTCCTTTTAGTATTTTCTTAGCTTGCACAGAGGAGCACAAGTCAGAGGTAGCCTTGCATATATAAATGTGCCAGAAAAGGAAAAAATTGTAACTGCAGGAATGTGATGCTTTGTTCAAACTAAAGGGTCTGCAGAGACAGCAACAGCAGCAAATGAGGCATGGGACTGAAACCTGCCAGTTTGGTCAATGGCAGCTTTGGGGCTTAGAAGGTGCAGTGCAGAAGTATTCCATACTAAGACCATCTCAGGTCCAAAAAATAGGCCAGGCAAACTAAAAATGTCCTATGCTAAATAAATACACTGCAATTTCTCATGCTTTACTATTTAAAAATCCAGGCTGGAGTCTCTGTGTTTCATTGTACCCTGCAGGTAAACTGCTTTATTTGGAAAGAAGGTAAACACTTATTTGGTGTCATTGCATTGTACAGAGTCACCCACAGAGCATCAGAAGCCCCAGTGGACAGCAGGAGCTGTCAGTGTCTTGAACTGCTGTAATACAGAAGAGGACTCTGGTGCATCCAGGACATCCCTCCACCTGGAATTTATGCACAAAAGAAGGAAAAAACTCTCTCAGGTTAAACAACAGTATGCTCCCAAGCTCCTTGGTTTTCTTACATGCTTAATGTACATCCTGGGGGGGAGGTCACTGACTTCCTTGTCTCTTCCCCAGAGCCCTGGTTTCCATAGTACAGAAACCTGGTGACAAAAGTGAGAATGAGAACACGTGTATTCAGGCCAGTTCCCTGGCACAGATGATCAGACAATAAGATTTGAGGATGTTTTAAGTATGTGCCTGTTGGTCAGCTCTCTTGCAGACTCCAGTCCTAGGAAAAGATTTACAACCCCACTAGCACCTAAAGTGACTCTCTCAAACAAAAGAGGACACAAGTGATAGTTGCTTATAATGTCCCACCTCTATAGGTAGCTAAACCCCAGATGGGGGTCTGGATGGACTTTAGTCATAGTTCTCCAAAAAACAGTTTGAATTCTTTAGGCTGGAGCTGGCAAAGAACTGTAGAAAATATTTAGAAAATCTTGACTAAAGAGAAATGTTTTATATCAAGACAAAAGCTATTGACAAAATTATTCCTAAATGAGGAAAGCAAATCTTAGATGTGCACAGGGCATGTCAAATGCACATGATGCTAACCAGAACTATCAGTGCAATCTGAACTCCCATAATTTACCAGCAAGAGACAAAACACTGCCCAGGTCTGACTGCAGGAGGGTAATGGTCACCAATGGCAAGAATCCTGGGAGCAGATTAGGGAAGTCAGCCCCAACTTCTGATGGAAAAGAGTGCCCAGAGCGATATAAATTGGAGGATGGCTTCTGTCCCATGGCCATGGTGGGTGAGCATGGTACAGAGAGTCCTTCTGCCTGGGGTTGGTGTAGGTTAGGGTCGTGCTTTGGAGAAATGAGGGTTGGATGTGCTGGAATAGAGAAAGAGAAGAGGACCTGAGTGAAGGGTGGGCTTAGGAAAAGGGGATATGATATGATGTGGCACAAGTGACCGAGGCTCAGAGGACAGCTGCTGAGAAACAGGTTACACGTGCCTTAATGACTTGGTCTGCTGACAGATGAAGTGGTTTGTGCCAAGGAGGTGGGATTCATCTCAGTGGAATCAGACTGGCAGGATAGCAGGTGATGTGTGGTGAGAAGGGAAGGGAGATCTCACATCCTCAGAGAAGTCCCAGATAAGTTTTCCCATCACTCCACTCCATGTACCATCATCCTTGCAATCTCTTTTACCAAAATCACAGTGTTGATTTTTGCCACTCAATAATAATGGGATTAGTTTCTCCACATTTCATTCTTGGATCTGCTGAGTTCAATCTTCGCTTACACTGCTTGGAAGCTTTCCATCAAGTCTGTCTTTGCACATTATGGATCCTACTTTTTATTTATAGTGTATTGTGGTATTTGCAGACCTTTACCATCTTCTCTTAGCTGCCAGCTGTGGCTCTTCTATTATTTCATCTTTTTTCCACTGCCTTGCAGCCAGAAGGAAAACCTAATTTATGTTATATCAAAATGAAACCAGGAGCCACCCAACAGCCATACCCTTATGATTTGAAGGAGCAAGAAAACATTTAGCACCAGGTTATTGGGTTGAATCCAGCTCATTCAGTAACTGGAAACTGTTAATGCCTGCAGACAGGCTGGCAGCTGTGGGGCATGATACTGCTGGCTCTTCTCCAGTTGCTAATGGACAGATGCCCACCTCATAAAACCCCAAACAAGAACTAACACTGTTGCTGGAAGCCTCAGCAGGGACACATCCAGTGGGCAGTGAGGCTGTTCTTACACTGAGCAGTATCCACAAAGAAAAGCCCAAGAGAACTGGAGTGAACAATTTGCAGCCACCCCTCTGTGAGGCTTGTAGCAGGGATGGGAACCTTCTCTACCAGCAACTCTGAGTCTTGTTTTGAAAGAAGTATTTTGATAATAGAAGCCAGAGGGCCATTGCTGGACATAGGAGACAAACTGGTAGGTTTTAACAAGGTGTGAAGAGTGGTTTGACTATTGCTCTCTGCGCCTTTCTTTTTGTTTCCCATATCTCTGCAGACTCATTTTTGTAACTCCTTGGGCTCCTTGGCTTTATTCTGTTCTGCACCATCACTTCCACCAAGTACAGTAATGAATCTCTAAAAGTTGAAAATTATTTCCCCTTATTATTTAATACTGCACCCAGCAAGAGATGGCTTATTCTGTGAGGAAATCCCAATTTGACTAGGGAAGTGAATGCTAGACCAGAAGATGAGTGGTAAAGATGCTGCATGGGATTGCTGACTGGAAGAATGCTGTGGAGTGGAGCCTGCATCGTAAAGATGCAATGTTACAGGAGAGAAAACTACTCCTACTTGTGAAGTGGTAAAGCCTTGTAGTCCACAGCTTGGGCTGAAACAGCAACAGCTACCATGAGTCTCTCTGCAGTAATTTGACCTACATAGTTTAATTACTGTTTATCTTATTTTCATTGTTTTTCTGACACATAAAGCTGGCTGCCTATTTTCCATAAAAAAAATAGCAGGTGGAAGAATTCAACACAGACTAAAACATATTTTAGTACTGGATGTAAAAATTGCAAAACTTTATTTTCATTTTTTTTCTTAACTTTTACCAAACAGTATTGATTTAAAGTTCTTATGCAAAATAAGAGTAACAGATATACTAGCATGCTACTGAAGAATGATAATGTGAAAATGCATAATTTGAAAAATTCTATTCTTTCTTCTGTCTCCATCACAGCTAATTGCTTTAGAATATATTTTCTCATAATTTTAGAATAGTTTTATAAACTGATTTTTTAAATAATTTTTTTCCATAATACTTATTTAAAATGGTTATTCTATAGTTTATCTTTAAAAAAAAAAAGTAGATAGCTGAACATTTTGATTATTTTCTAATTTGGAGGATTTATCATTATATACATTTAAGGAGGACATGTCGCAAAGTACCAAAAACTTAGTCAAAAATATTACACAAAGAAAACAAAACCATTTAAACATAGAAATGACTGCCTTGAAACTGAAATTGATTCCAAAGGCAATTTTTTTTTATGTCAGGAAAGATGAAAAATAGTTTTTAAATTGCAATTTTGAAAGTATAACAGAGGGTCCACAGCTCAAAACTATTCTAACGTGTGGCACCGCCTGCCATCCCTTTGGTGTGGGAAGCCTCAACCAAAAAAGAGTGCTGTGAGCATAATCAGAGCTGGAGTTTAATGACAGAGAGTGGTTGGTTGTTTAATTATAAAGTTCCAAGGGTTCTGCCTGAATCCCTGTGACAGCAACCAGAGGGTCCAATGTGGCGCTCAGCTCAGTGATCTCCAAGCGGGGCAATCTTGGTATCTGCTCCCCGGCACGGGATCTCTTCTGTGACCTTGTTTCACACTCTCTGTGAATGCATCACCTGGGGGTGCTCTACATTCTGGCAAAGCAGAACGTGGCTTTGCTCTCCCCACTCAATTTTTTTTTTTTCCATCGATTGGACAAATCCCTGCTACATTGAAAAACAAAATTAAGTCAAACGGTATTTTTTTAGAAAAAAAGGAATTCTTAAAAAAAATTTGCTCAGTAAAAAACAGAACATGGCGCAAGACCTCTGACAAGTAATGTTTTCGTAATACTTAACTGCAATCAGCTGTGTCAGAAGACACCTTTCATCAACTACCCTATAATTATGCTAAGGCTTTCACCAAATGACAAATCCCAATTGGTTGGGCCAGAGCCCTGCCTTTCTAGACAAGGGTCATAATTTTGTCCACTCATCTATTCATTCATTTCAGTAAGTCCTGACCTGTGGAATCATTGAGGTGAGTATTTACTGATTATTTTTATGCTGTTTAAGTTTTTACTGTTTTTAAATTCAAATCTCACTGAAGGAAGGTATTTGATAGGACTTTCCAGAAAGATTGTCAGGAGTCATGAGGTGGAACAACTTGTGTTCCACACACTGAACTGTATGTGACACTATCAGCTGTTTCTCTCTCGGTGTATTTTAACTACTTTTTTTCAATGCTGGTGATTCATTGAACTATTACACACATAAAAATTTACTTATTAACTGCACATATATAGCTGTCAGAGGTATTGAGCAAAATTGATATCTCCAGACAAACAAAACTGCTAAAACAACCTTATTTTAAATAAGTCTTTTTTCAAGCTTTTTAGGTTAAGTCCTTAGTCTAGGCAATTTTTCTTAGGGAGTGGGAAGTTGGGAACAGGTTTCCTTTACAGGTGCAAGTATGCTAATAGGGATTTTTGTTTCTTTAAGAATCTAAAGTTTGTTGGTATAAACTTATGCCTGGGAAAATTTAATATGAAGTTACTTTTCCCTAGTGAATGCTTCTAATCAGGAGTGTAAGAAAAGACACTGGCATGTTTTCAGCCTTTCAACTCAGGTAAATGATACGTTGCAGTGTAATAGTTATTTTTTACATGAAGCCACAGGCAGGCAAGACAATCCACAAAATATGTGAGGCAAGAGGTTTGAGTCAGAGTTGCATGTAAGGACTGGAGCACGTGCTGGGCAATCTCACACAGGTGAGGGCTGGCATGGGTACCCACTAAAGCCTCCCAGGAGGGAAAATCTCAGAGGAAGTGATGATGTGGGACAGTGACAGCCAGGCTGATTGCCACACACTGTCCAAGTCTCAGCTCCCATGGCAAATGGTCCAAACTCACTCTCTCAGCATGTTAGATGTTAATGTCTCTTAAAACCAGTAGACATGACTGTGTTTCTCAGCTTTGCTGTTTAGTCAGGGTTCGTGAGGGTTTGCAGGTTGTCTCAGTTTGGAGAAATCGGGGTGGTGGGGTCAGGTGTCCTGTCAGTATGTCCGTAGAGAAAGCATCAACTTTGCCACCCCAACCAGTGGCAGGCCCAAACAAGAACTCATTTCCTCAGCTCAGAGCCACAGGCACTTGCTTTCAGTTCCTGTGCTGTAAATCCTTTTCCTTAGGCTTTCTCCAAGGGTTATGCTAATCTTGCTCAGGCAGGCACAACTGCACTCCTTTCTTCTTTTCAGTTGAACTGTTAATTCTCTGCATTCCCTTTTCCCACAACAATGCTCGATAATGCTAATGCCTCCTTAATAAATCACCGGCTTTCTGCATAGCTTTGTACTCACTTTTGTTTTGTGACTTTGACATCTGTTTACCCATCTCTCCCACTTATCTCCAGGGATGGGTGGCAATTAGACTGGCTCCTCGGTATTAGTAGGTTTATCAAAATAACAAAAGGCCGTGTGAGGGCTGTGAAGGAACAGCAGGTGAAAAAGAATACAGTACGAAAGAAAAATTACTCTTGAGGCAAGGTTTATTTCTTTACTGCAGTTTCATATTTTTATCAGATTGTATTTATTTATATACAATCGTAGGAGAAAGGAATATGGAATGAATTACAGTCCCAGGAGAGGAAGATTAAAAAGAGAGAGCATTCAGGTAGTGCAGAAGAGAACTTGAAATTACATACTGTGAAGACATATGTTAATGTGCAAACTGGTATGAGGTTAATAATACATATTTATTTCCACGAATAATTTGCTTTGAAGATCTCTCCCCCTGCTACCCCTGCCTCCTGTTGCTCTAGCAACACACTCTATAGAGTGTGGCTACTGAATATCCAGGAACAATTTCAACCGTGCAGGTTTCATTTACTCCACAGGTGTTTCTGTTCCCTTACGTTTGAAAAGGAATGCCATTATCGTCTTTCTTGAAGATTCTATTTTTTCTAAAAATGATGGCACAAGTTTGAGACTCAAAACAGTTTCATTTACAGAATGGACTACTGTGTTAATTTTAATACTGCAATACTTCCCAGGATTATGCAAAAGTCTGTCCTGGTCTCTTCTCCAGAGTAATCTCACCTTTTTCAAAGGCACAGTTACTTTTGTACAGTTTAGAGACTTTTTTCTTTCATAAATCCTAGATTAGGGTAATAATTTCTTGAAGGGGAAATATATTTTTAACAGAGATGTGAAATCATACCTGCTTTGTACAGAAATGTATTGCAGTTATTTTTGTGCTGCATGTTGTCTTAGAAGGCAAGAAAGTATATTTTTATGTTTGGTTCAGACTTCTGATTTTCAAAAAAGTATTCATAAGGGAGATGATGACCATTAAGTGCTTACTAACAGTGGATTATAATCCTCTGTATTATGGGCCACCTTAGATACTGTCTATACACTAGCAAATATAACATTTTCTTGTTTGGAAGAGCTCCCTGAGAAGATCTAGTAAAGGGCTTAGGAAGCTTGTTCTTGTGCTGCAATGTGCACAGTGATCTACACTAGAGCCCTTGGTAAATACTGCTGTCCAAAAGAATTTAAATTTATGCTGGAATAGATGATGCTGCAGAAAATATGAAACTGGGCATCTTAAGTAATATCCCCAGTGGATGTTGGACCAGGTGACCTTTAAAGGTCCACTCAAACCATTCTAAAACTATGAAATTTGACATCCAGCTTCGAGAAGTAGTCAGAACAAAAAAGAAGGCTGAACATACAAGCCCAAAGAAAATTTGGTTTGTGCCTTCTGTTTGTGTTTTCATTTTGAAGGCTTCTAATTACAATTATTCAAGACGTTTCAGTGTAATATAGTGAAAAATATATTTGAGTAAAAACAAACCAAAGTAAACCACTAGATACTTTTAAAAACTGGGCTGTAATTTGCCCAGCATTCTAGGCTAGGATAGCAGTGGTGTAGTACAGTGATCCCAATATGCTTCCAGGTTGTTCTCACCTTTAATTAGCTATACATTAATAATCTATATTCATGGTAAATATACAATTATATTTTAAAATTTTACATTGACTGCTAATGCATTTTTCTTGCTATAGAGAATATGTTTGAGCTTGTTCTGCCACAAAATACTAGAGATTCAGCAGACATTGAATGTGTTGCAGGGTAATCTTAGTGAGACAGAATACTTTACAAAGTCATACATGATTGACTCTTTATTTTGTCCCTGATTCCTCTGCAATGGAAAACATCATTACAAAATCTGAGTTTTGCCAAATCTATTTATACATAATACAGCAAAGGAAATTTTCCCAAGTACTCTTGGGAATGTGTTCAGACAGTTTATTTGGTTAACTTGCTAAAAAACAAATCAGAACATAAATTAACAGGCCGTTATGACATTAAGAACTTCTATAAAATTGAGAATAAGAACTTAAAAGAGAAAACAAAAAGAGTATTTACTAAATACATGAAAGTAATCCTGGCACACAGCATCATAAAACCATGAAAATATTTGGGTAAGTTTAGTAGAAATGTATCACTTAACTGATTTAAATAAAATTACTTAAAACCATATATTTAACTCATTTAAATAATTAAA
This sequence comes from Thryothorus ludovicianus, assembly GCA_013397245.1. Lineage (NCBI taxonomy): Eukaryota > Metazoa > Chordata > Aves > Passeriformes > Certhiidae > Thryothorus > Thryothorus ludovicianus. The sequence goes on along the minus strand of VZTB01005683.1, from coordinate 692,663 downwards.
AATTTGTTTGACTACTTTTGCATAGGTATTTTTAAGGAGGGTTGTCTACAATGTGGAAGCTCAGTTTCTGACCTTTACATCACAGGCATATTTTGATTTTTTTCCACAGGCAACAGTCAGGAATGCTGGCAAAAATTTTTTTGGAGGTTTTTTCAGGTCCTCATGTACTCATTGCCCTGTAGTCTGAAACAGAACTCAGGAATGGGAGTAACCAATGATGAAAGAGATGATTTGGCAGTTCTTGATGATAAGGACAGCCACAGCATTGGGGTGTAGTTTGACAAGCATCTCTTCAATCAGACATGCTGACTAAACCAGCCAGTTTTGCTGGTTCATGTAACTAATTATAAACCCCCCTTCCTCTCCCTATCAGCTGAGGCATTTTCAACCTCAACAGTTCATTACATGGCCTCATTAACAGCTGCCTTAGCCCAGCCAAGAAGAATCTACTGAAATGAGGGTGGAGTTTTAAAACCACTGTCAAGATCAGTGCTTACCAAATTCTGACTTTGCAGAGATGTGAAGCTTAATGCACTTGTAACAATGAGGCTACATCCTCTGTGCAAATATCACCCTTCACGGGTTAAACCTGCCATAACCTGTGTAGCACAGATGGTTCATACTTCCAGAGGTGGATCTTCTCTCTGTGGAGCTTTCTATTCCTCATAAATGCTAATGTTATCATCACAACACCCATGTGTGTTTGTGTTAACTGAATGTCATTGCCTCTTCTTTAAAAAATGCCAAAACGGGGGATGCAATAAAACTACATTGTTATTTTTCCCTTTCTTTTGTGGCTGTTTCATGGCTCTGACAATGTTTGTGATGCACAAACAGGCTCTAGCCAGAATATGCATCTCTAAAAAGAGCAGGAGGGTTTAATTTGAAGTTGCTACAGTGATACTGTCCCCTTCATCCAGAAGAAAGACCCCTCTAGAACAGATTGGAAGAGAACAGCCATTTCCCACAGTAGCACCACTGGAGCACCCAAGGACAGAGCAGGACAGATGTCAGACACATTGACTGTTTTCCACTGATCTATAAAAAGTACATGTATTAACCTCAGACAGTTGTTTCCCACCAGTGTGGGCTGATTTGATCCTACTTAGAAAAATGGTGTATGGCTGTATCAGTATTGTTGGTAACTTTAAAAAATGCCTTGGATTCTCCTTCAGGTTTCTTCCAAGTTTAACTATGTTAACATTTAATTTAATTTATACTTAGTCTGCTTCTCAGAAGTCTATTCTATGTCACCGTAGGATTTAATCAGTGCTGACCCTCTTCACAGAAGCTTGAGTACTTAGACATCTGTACAACTTTACATTTTCGTAACCTTCAGATAAAGGAAAATACAAAGCAACTTTCCCCGAGAACTTAAATTACACCATCTAATACCCTATTTTGTCTGACGCACCAAGAGTTATTTCTACAATGAAGTAGATAGTGCTTATATGAAGACAAAAGAATAAGGAATAAATCCTTAATATTCTGGTCCTATCTGCGTGTTTGACCATACACCTTACCTCACAGCCTCAGGCATTTAAAGACTTAAATGCAAAGATTTAAAGAGCTAGATTCTTCTGTCCCATAAAAAACCTAAATCTACATGCTGACTTCTGTATCCGTATTTTCTTTGGCATAGGGAAAAGACCAGTCAATTTTCACATTGGTACTTTTTTTTGTTATTATGCCATTAATTAAAGGGCAATATCATACTGTTGTGAATGAAAGAAACTGTTAATAAACACATGAGAAGTATGTAATCTGTAATGTAAAATGATAACTACATTGATGGTCTTGGCACTACAAGAGTTCTTACATGCTGCTGTCCAACAAGAGAGCAGACTTCAGTAACACCTTCTGCCTTAGAGGTCATGCAGAGCACTCTGCTTTCATGTGTTCAAACTAAAACAGCAAAGTGCAAGATTTTACAGACTTTTGCTTGAAATTCAGTAAGTGGAACTAACACTATTAACAGAAGAATATCAGATGCTCTTGTTGTTTATTGGCTTAAGTTTAACACTAGCAGATCTGACTTGACTAAGCAATGTCTAATTATATCAAGGCTGAATGTGGATTCTCATGTCTAATTTTCATAAAAAGCCTTGAAGCTGAATTCCTCTAATGTTTAGTGGTGGGTTTTGAACATAAGCCAAACAGTATAACCAATGCTTTTTGATGCAATACACTATCCACTTGTGGGGCAATAAACATCAATTTGTGTGAAGTTCAAGGGTATGTATAATACTTTACTTTTTGTTTTCAAATTACCTTTGGTCAAGTGGAACCTTTACAGAGTCCACCTTTTCAGGGACATGTGGCATGGCCCAAATCTATGACTGTGTAGGTATCAAAATACAAGAGTACACTTGTACTTTCAATCATGTGTGTTTCTGCAGTTCAGTTTATGCTGTAAAAAATGATGCAATTAAATTTTCTTAAGCCAAGAAAATTAATATTATTTCCTGTAATGCTTAACCTTTACAAATGCCTGGTTTGAGAAAATCTAAAGTTGAAGTTTTTTCTCTAGACAAAAGGCACTTAGCTCTATCAATATGTACTTCCAGTCAGGTATCCCACTAACAATTAGTGTTAATATATTGTGAAGTAATTGACTTTTTGACAAGGAGAAGGGCAGCTTTATGACTCTGCTCACTTAGACCAACATCAAGGAGACTGAAGAGGGTAACATTTATCAGAGCTGTCATTGTTAGGTTGGGATGAAGGCAATCTTTTTAACTGAAAACTATCACATAAAATAATCTATTAACTCACACACAGCAGAGTACATCACAGCAAGATTTGGAAGAAAACCATTTCCCAACAATCAAATTAAACTTTGCAAGATTAGTCAATAATAAATGAATTCTAGCTAAACCAGTAAATGTAATTTGCAAAACAATGTTTTCCTCTCTTTGCTTACATCAAGTCAGCCTAGTACTAAAATCTACTCAGAAAAATAACCTTACAGGAACAAGGGATAAAATTTGTTTTCTGTAGTTTTCTGACTTCATTGGGGCAAGAAATCTCTTATAAACAAAGCCAAAGGAACAGTAAAAGGCAAGCTACTCCTACAGCTTCTTTCTGAGGCCTTCCCACTTTCTTATGACCAAATCAATCATATAAAAGATAAGCATCCTGGCAAATGCTTGTGTATATCAACTGGTTATGTGTGAAAATTTATTTCATTTTAATAAGCTGTATTTGCTAAAGTGGAAAAAGTATTTCTCCAGAATTTCAGTAGGGAATTCTTTAAGTTTGTCCTGGAAGTCTCCATCTGCATTCTCTCAGGAAGTGTCACTTAGGATAAAGTAGGAGCCAGGAAGAGAGGTGCTCTGGTGTACCTCACAGTTACAAACAGGAAAGGTAAAGGCTGGGTCTTGTCTGTAGTGATTATGAGATTGTGAACTTCAGGATCTTGAAAAGAGGCAACAAAGGAAATGGCAAAATCATAACCACTACCTTCAGGAAAGCACATTTTGGCATCTAGAGACATCCGCTTGGAAGAATTTCTTGGGCAACAGCCCTGGAGAGAAAGATCCAGGAGCTGACTGACTTTCAAGAATTACCTTTCCTGAGCTCAGAAACCTCCACATAAAGAAAATAAAGAAATGGCAGGATGAGCTCCTGGCCAAGCTCAGACATAAAAAGGAAGCACACATGAGGTACTAGCAGGGATGAGTGAACAAGAAACATTATTTGAGCTGTTGGGATCTTGTTAGGAAAGCCAGAGCCCACCTGGAGTTGAATCTGGCAAGGTGTGTGAAGGGCAATGTGAAGGGCAATGTGAAGGGCTTCTAGAGGTATAACAGCAGCAGAACACAAGGGAAGATGTGGGCCTAGTGCTGAGTGGGGCCGGCAGGAGATCCGGTAGCAAAGGACAAGCAGGGTCAGGAACATTTAGGCAGACGGGACATACACAAGTTTACGGGACATAATGGTATGTGCCTGGAAGGAGCAGTATGTGCTGAAGAAGCTGTTGATGTTATTGTAAGGTCATTCTTGATAATCTTTGAATAGTCACAGTCATTTAGAGAGATTCCAAGGACTGGAAGAAAGCAAAAGTAACTCCTTTCTTAAAAAGATTTAAAAAAGGAGATCTAAAGAACTATAAGCTGGTCACCCCAAAACCTGGGAGGTTGAGAGAGAAAATAATTCTGGAAAACATTTACATTAGGAACCAGAATGTGATTGCAAGTAGTCAGCATGGATTAACAAAGAGGAAATTAGGCCTGCCCAAACAGGCAGCCTTCTACAAAATTACTGGCTTGGTGGACAAGAGGAGCATTGGATACTGATCTTGATTTTAGTCAGGCTTTCAACATAGTCCCCTGTAACATTCTCACTGATTAAGTACAAGCTAGATAACTGGACAGTAAAAATTGAAAACTGGATGAACTGTCAGCTCAAAGAGTTGTGATCAATCCAGGATGTACAGCTAGAAGCCCATCAAAGTCCAGCTGGAAGCCTGTTTCTATTAATGTACACTAAGGCTTCACACTAGGTCCAATACTATAGAACATCCTGATTAATTGTATGAACAATGGGGAAGAGTGTTCCTGTGGCAAATTTACAGATAATCCAGACTTGGGAGTGGTTGATATGCCAAAGGATCATGCTACCATTTAGAGGGACCTCCACGGACTGAAGAAAGAAGCTGACAGGAACCTCATGAAGTTCAGCAGAAGAAAATATCAAGCCCTACGCTTGGAGAGGAATAACCCCATGCACCAGTATAGGCTTGTGAGCTGAATGGCTGGAATGAATTTGCAGAATAGGCTCTACAGTGTTGACTGGATTGAGTGACATCTTTGCATCAATGAAGACCAGCAGCCTTTTGAGTGGCACTAACAAAAGTGTACACCACCAACCAGTTTATTCCTTCTGTTTAGTACTGATGATGCCACATCTGGAGTGTTGTGTCCACTTTTGAGCTCTCCAATATAATAAAGCAAAGGCATACTGGAGCAAATCTAGCAAATTGCTACAAAGATGAATAAGTCATATGAGGAGAGACTGAGAGAGCCAAAATTGTTTAGCTTGGAGGAGAGATGGCTTTTTCTTGCTGTCACTTCAGGGCAGCTGGGGGTAATGCATGCAGACCTATTTTCTACAAGTTTCATTAAGCAGATGCCAAGCAAATGAGGTACTGTTGCAGAAATTTAAATGAACAGAGCCACATCTTCTTTCCTGGTGATCAGATCTACGATCTAAGTCTAGTTTATAAAACTGATTCTTGGCAGGGTTTCTTCAGCTATCACATCAGCAGCTGTGGAATGATGAAATATCTGCATGAACATTTAGATTTCAGTCCATCCACTAATTCCATACAAATATTTGTAGATTCCACTCCTGGATGAATTCAATAAATGCAAACAAAAATATTTGCCTTTTTTTTGAAACTGTCCTTAGAGATTTTATGTTGTCAGCCATTCCATGGACAACTTCATGGTGACCCCTATATTTTTTTGTACATTCTCATATAATCATTATATACTTTATTGCCTCACCACAAGGCCTCTACAGGAAGGGATAGATTCAGGTTTGAACCATTTCAAAATCAGAAGGAATGTGGATTTAGGAGTTGCTGCACAGAGAAAGCTCTAGCTAGTAGGATTCTCTGTAAAAGCTGATGCCTGTACCGAGGCTATCAGCACTAAAGGTGGCTGCTCACTGTGGGGGTATGGGCAGCCTCAGCTTCCCTAAAGAACTGCACCCCTGGGCAGACTTTGACTCGGGGCCACTTAAACTGCACATCTCAAATGGCCTGAAGTAACATATAGCCAGCCATGTACCAAAGTGATACACAGGTGTTTGAGCCTGTTTAAAAGAGGCCTGGATAGAAGACAGAGTGCCTACAATATTTCAGATACGTCACTGAGTGAAATGAGTATCCATTGATTGTTTTTTTGCCAGTGTAAAACAATCCAGGTTTGTTTTGTGTTGTCTTGTATCTTCCCTTAAGGGCTCTGTAAAATTAACAAATGAAAGATTAGAACTTTATTTTGATGTCAGTGAGAAATATTATATATACATTGCTGTTAAGAGAAGTCACTGTGAAACTGCTCATTTTTACAGACATCAGTAACTGACACAATCAGGACTGCTTCACTGTGATCTATGAGCCACTGAATACTGTTCCACTGTCTGTTTCAGATCTAGGTTTTTTACGTCTATGTTTTAGCTGTAAAACTGACAGTGGAATAGTACAGTTTATTTCTCTATGGTTGTATATTATTCTTTTCTTTCAAAGGGGAATTGTATTCAAGCAATACAATATATTCAAAATAAGAAATGGCATTTTTTTCAAGGTTAGGAATTAAATATTTATAATTTCTTACTTTACATTTGCTTCTTTTTCTGCATTAGGTCTGTGAAATTGTTGAAAAATTTCCTGCAGCCTGAAATGACAGAGAGCCTTGTAAAAAGGACACCTCTATTTTACACCCAAGGAATATTGCTTAATAGGTATTAATCTGAAGAAATATATGGTGAAGTTTTTGACAGACTACAAACTCAGAGATCTTTTAGATTTTGTCTGATCAGAAGCACCTGATGTCATTGCACATGCTACAATGGAAACTGTAAGACAAATGCAAAGTTTTGGCATCTGTGTTACCTGTACGTATCCTGTAGCATCTGGTGTGGTGTTTGCCACTCTTCTAGTTTCTTGCTGCTCTTCTCTGAACATAAGAGCTCATCCACTTGTTTCTAATTCACCTTTCCTTTCTATCTGGAATGCTCCTACAGAACTTTGTACTGAAAGGACTGGAGTGCAGCTGGACATGAATTTTTTCCCTCTAATTGGAAGCACACTAAAGACATCCATTGGGCAAAACATCACTCTCTTCTATCCAGACAGGCTTGGCTACTACCCTTACAAAAATGAAGTCACAGGAGAAGCATTCAATGGAGGACTCCCTCAACTATCACTGCTGGAGAAACATTTAAAAAAAGCTGAAGAGGACATCCAGTTCTACATTCCTTCAGATGAACAGCTTGGATTGGCTGTCATTGACTGGGAAAACTGGAGGCCTGTGTGGATAAGGAACTGGGGATCAAAAGATATTTACAGACAGGAATCCATTGAGCTAGTTCAGCAGAGAGACCTCAGTCTATCAGAAGCCGAAGCCAGAGCTATAGCTAAAATGGAATTTGAATTTGCAGCAAAATCATTTATGTTGGAAACTTTGAAGCTGGGCATAGAAATTAAACCAAATCGTCTGTGGGGATATTACCTTTATCCAGACTGTTATAACTATGATTACAAACAAAACCCACACAATTATACAGGAACCTGTTTAGATATTGAAATAGAAAGAAATAATGAGCTTAACTGGTTGTGGGAGAAAAGCACAGCACTTTTTCCATCTATCTATCTAGAGACAGCCTTAAAATCTTCCAGAAATGCTCAACTCTTTGTTCGCAACAGAGTTCAAGAAGCCATTAGAACTTCCTATGTCTCTAACTCCAGTCATCCCCTTCCAGTTTTTGTATATACACGTCCAGTGTTCACAGATTTCTATGAGGAATATCTCTCTGAGGTGAGTGAAGCTAGACCTTACATAGTTCAAAAGTACATGACAAGAAATTACCAGGTGACACTTATTTAGCAAATACACTAACTTGCATCATAATTTTGTCTAAAAAAATTAAATTAATCCATCAAAGAAATTCGACCAAACGGAACACTAAGAGGTCTATTTTCAAACCTTTCTCATTATATTTATCAAATAGTGTTTTATTCTCTGAGCTGTCCTCACATGTAACAAAATATCACAAAACTAGAAAACATATTTAGCACACTTAGTCGGAGGAAAGAAATACAAGTAAAGTCTTGTCAAGAGAATTAGTAATACTAGGCTCACTTACTGTTTTTTAGGTTATAAGAAAAAAAATATTAAAAAGGAGTCTTTCTTTCCTTAAAAAGTGTTTAAAGCTAGTGAGAAAATTCTGTCCTTAGTTGTAGTCAAGCAGCTTTTAGAATGGTATTTCAGCATGTCATGGGTTAGGTAAGGTTAGGCTCTGATTAAAATCCTATCATTTTATTGCAGTTCTGGCTATACTTCTCCCTTCATATTTTTATAGACACCCCCCTAATTAGAGATATCACCACTCTGGGGAATCTCTTGTTGATGTCCCAGCCCATGAGGAAGGGGAAGTTAGAGTCCTGGTGATGGCATTCTATCAGGTGTCCTCCCACATTCTGAAAAGAGCATTAGCAAGTGCTGTCCCCAGCTCTGTGGATACTTTCAGGGAGCAAGGGCTGCTGCAAGGGGACCTGCTGGGATCCTAATAAATAATTGAAATCCTGCCATCTTTACATTAATTTTTTTTTTTATTTTTGTGTTGTGCCCTACAGTAACTTACTTTTTTATTATTTTTTTTCATTATCATAGCCCTCTCCCATCCCATATAGCCCCTAACATTTTGTTAGGACTGGGCTAATAGCTGACCCTAAAAGGAAAATTGAACAGAAACAAATTTCCCAAATCAATCTCTGTTAAAAAAAAAAAAGACATTCTTTAGAAAAGGGAGATTCCTACTGTTGAAAGCTCCTTATCTTGATACCTTTCTGTTTTAGCACTTTCTCGTAAGAGAAATTAAGTTTGGAAAAAAAACACCAAAAAAAAACCCCCAAAAAATAAAAATCTGTGCTTTCCACTAACTTTCTCCCACAGCATTACTGAAACCAGTTGCTACCAACTCTGAGCAGCCAGGAGGCAATGCAGCAAAATAAGCCTTAACATGGTTGGAGGAGTCATGTCATACGCCTAAACACTAGCTCAGTTTTATAGCCTTGTTTTTCTAACCAGATGACATATATAAATTGGATATTGTTGGCAACATTCTCTGGTATCACCTGAGCAATCCAATTCCAGGATAAAATTGTGCAATTGAGAGCAAGACATTTGCATTGTGTATCATTGCTTGCTGTCTTCAAAGTAATTATTTTTTGATATGTCATTTACTATATGCTTTTTTTCATTTCCCCTTATGTTATACGTTACTTACCTATATTTGTATTATTCTTTGCATATTTTCCTTCAGGATGACCTGGTACATACCATCGGAGAATCTGCTGCACTGGGTGCTTCTGGAATTGTGATCTGGGGTGATTTGAATTTAACACAAAATAAGGTGTGCTCTATCAATTATTATATGGAATTTTTTAGGAGAAATAAAGAAAAAAGGAAGGATGTAAAGCATTATGATAATTTACATCGTATTGTCTGCTTTCAAAATGATGACTCCATATTGCTAGCAGTTTTTTGTAGTCAAACCCCAAGCACATCCACGGCTTATTATGGTCATCGCTGACTATGCAGAACAAGAGTTCAATCTTCCAGTGTGTCAGTACTGTTGACTCTGGATAACTGCACAAGTTACTATAACTGTAGGCAAGTTAACACTTGTTTCATTAGTGCAAGAAATAATTCCTGTATCTTCATTTCATTTTAGTCATGAGGTAGAGAAAAAAATACTTGGGCTTGGCCAGAACAATTTTCAAAAGAACCCTTCTGCTCTTTGGAGTGGTGAACTTGGCAACAATATTTCACTAAGCACTAGGAGAAGTCAGTCTGTAGAAGTTCAGCCCTAGCCTGTTCTCTGTTGTTAATACTACTTTGATTAATTTCCTTGTATGAAACATCTGAGTCAGAAGAAAAATCTCTAGTTTGTTTTAGGAGGGGGAAAAACATAGTTTGAGAAACTGTTACAAGGATGTTCTCATAATTCTTTCCAGGTAGTTCACTCATAACTAGGCAAGTTAGATTTAACAAACTGTTGTATGGGAAGAAGACTCTTGTGAAGTCTTCTGAGTACAAAGAACCAAAATGCTTCATCCCTGTCAGACCTCTTGTCACAGAAAGCATGGTCAAAACCACCTCCACAGCTCTGTAAGGTTGTTATTCCCCAAAGCATCCCACTTTGACTGTTTTGTGTGTGCTTGCCTTTGAGAAAGGATATCAGTTGCTCCTAGAAATTTTCTGCCCATTATCTCAATATCAGAACACAGATGATCAGCAACTTCTATTGTCTTAATTTTGAGATTCCTCTGAGAAAAAAAGAACTCTCCACAGCCCAGTCAGTCTATATATTTGTGCACTGGTTGCACCTGATTTTTTACAGCTTTCACAGTCACTAGTGTTTCAGCAATGAAATATTACTGTAAGCCTCATTTTTGCAGCAACCAAAATTTCTTGGAAGTATTTTTTTATATATCTAAAATAAAATAAAAAACCCTACATACATCTTAGATTCATCAAAGTGATCTCCATGGGTATAAATATTAGGTGTATCTACATGTGGTATTGGGCAAATGCCCATACTGTCAGAAGCAAAGAGAGAGTTCCCAAACCTTCTGGTTATTAAACTGTGCCAAGAATGCACAGAACACATGCCAATCTCGTGATCAGTTAGAATGATCAGTTATCATAGCATATCTTCAATTTGACCATCCGACCACCATTCTTTTAATTTAAAATTTCCAGGGAAGCTCCCTACTCTCTAGCCAAGCTATTCAGGTCAGGGGAAAGCTGAAAACTCTCACACAGATTACTTGATAGAAGTACTTGTTTAGGCTGAAGAAGTGAGATTTTATCCTCAGATCCATTCATACCATTTAAGACTTAAAAAGGAACTTCAATTCTTCATGAAACTTCTTTAAATGCATCTGATTCAAAAAGCCATGAAATATAGAGATAAAAAGAAAGCATACACACAATTGCTTTCTGATCTAACTGTTTTTTGTAACATCTCCAGCAACTACACAACATAAATTTGCTGTGATCCTTGAATTTTATAACAGCCTCTCAAGATAAACTTGCTTCCAACATCAAGTTACAGCTACTATCAAATCCTCAGGGGAAACATTTATAGATATATACTGTGGTACTGTTATAAGAATGACAGCATTTTAATGATTTCCACACTAAACTGTGGGGGTTTAATGCTCTTTTCACAGAACACCTGTAGAACTCTGGACAACTACCTTAGGAGGACTTTGACCCCATACCTCATCAATGTCACAATGGCAGCCACAATATGTAGCCAAGTGCTGTGCCAAGACTCTGGTGCTTGTGTACGGAAAAAATGGAATTCCAGTGACTATCTTCACTTGAACCCTGAGAATATTGCAATTCAAATGACAAAGGATGGAAAATACTCTTTACAAGGACAGCCATCATATCAGGATCTGCAAACATTCATAGAAAAATTTGATTGCCATTGTTATGCAGGGCACAGCTGTGAACCTAGAGCTGATATAAATGACATCCATTACCTCCATGCTTGCATTTCAGAAGACATTTGCATTCAGATATCCTCAAATTCACTTTCTAACATAGAAGCCTCTGAAGAAAAGATCCTGTCTAACAGAACTGCATTTTCATTTACCTCTGAGAGTAAGGTGACATTATCTACACATCCTGAAATAGAAGATTTCCAATCTACCTTTGGAAATAATACACTTAATATAACAACTGAAGAATATAACACTGCCAGTAGCTATGATTTAGAAGAAAATGATACTCGTACTTTCAGTACTTCTTCATCCTATAAGATAAGGATGTTTAACCTGTTTCACTTAATTCTACTTTTGGGAACCTTAATACATATGACCCATGAAAGTGAGAGTATCCTTTTCCCTGAATATATTTGAAATTCTAAAGGTTTTACTTACAAAACAAACAAATAAAATAATTCCCGAAAGGCTTATGGTGTTATCTGTATCAGGTAACCTTTTCTAATCCACAGGTGCCACTTCAGCTTGAATGTATTTCTTCAGTTTAGTTCTATAAACTACCATTTGTGCCAAAGATATATTGGCCTATATATACTGACTATGCTATATGAGAGGATAATCCAGAACAAGAAACATTTTTTACAGTTTATATTTTTAACTATTATATTTGGAAAAAATTGTTGACAATGCTCTTTTGTACTTCAATTTAAGATAGTTAAATATATAATACATAAAATAAGTCATCAGGTTTGATGCTCTATGCAAGAATTAATTTCATTCCATATGAATGGAATTAGCTCTTAAAAATATTTGGTTTAACTTAAGATGTGTGGAACTTTGCAGCATAAAATTTATATGCTTAATGTAATGTTCCTCCACTTTTCACAAAACCTTTGGGGTCCTGTAGTTTTTCTTTTAATTGAATATATTTGTAACTCTTCAAAAGGTTCTAATTTCAATGTAAATGTTGACTTTGAATCTTACAGCTTCATTATTCAAAATTCGAGCTGCGGCAGTTTAAACTTTCTTCTTACAACCCCTCCCCCTTATTTCCGATGTCCCTTTCTTGGTTTCCAGTTGTTTTGTCCTGCCAGTTCTCACAACTCATCTGCTCTGCCTGTGCATTCCATGGCAGCACAGGTCACCAGTCCTAGTTTCTCCATGCAGCCATCCCTAGGAACTGGATAGAGCTGTATGTGCCCCTTGGACAAAAGTCTGTGCATGGGACTGTAAGCCTTGTTATTTCCTGAGGAGGCTCTCCAGTGAAAAACAGTTTGCTCTTTAGGAAAACTCAGCAGTGGAGGCAGAAAAATAAGTGTTACCAGAGACCTAAGGCAATCTCAGGACCATCCTTCTGGTTCAGTTTAGTGACAGAACTGAAAGTATTTGCTTAATATTATTCTATTGCTAAAAGCAGTGTGAATGCAGCAGAGATACCTCAGAAAAAATTACCCCCAGTATCACAGTAGGAGTCTAGTTATGATTAACATATAGTCAGTTTAAGCATTTAAAAGCAATTAACTGCAGTTTATTTGATAAAATAACCTTTTCAAATTATTATGTCAGATGTTTAATAGACAGTTAGCCATCTGATGGGTGAAGACTTGCTGCTGGCATGGATACATTAAAAATCTCCCTAGAGCCAGGCATGATCTGAATAAATAATTTACCACCTCCCTCAGATATAGCCTCACAAATGAAAATAACCATGACTTCAATATAGTGGCCATTTACTTATAAGAGGTTCATTCCTTAATCTAGCAGAAAACATGTATTATATCCATTTTCTTTGAATTTTCAGGTTGTTGGTCATAACAGAGATGCAGAAAAATAGATGAAGCCTTTAGACTTAACATGGAGAAATAATGTTTTATGGCTTTTGAACAGCAAGTTATCAAGAGGAAGTGACACTTTTCTCATGCCAGTTACAGTGATAAGTCCACGAGTCAAAGCTGTTTCTGCCATTAATGGTCCAAGCGGAATAATGAATAAATATGTATATATTTAGCAGATTGTTCAGCACAAAAGAATCCATCTGGTTTTGATCACCTGTGTGAAAACATGCTTTTTTCCACTGCAGCTTTGATATTGGTTATTTCATCTTGGGAAAAGAAGAGGCATGGTATCATAACTCCTGTGCCTGAACTCCCTTCACACTACATTTGTGGTAACTATGAAATGGTTTCTAAACACTGGTAATGCCTTAGCAAAATTTGTATGACTTATATGAAATTGAAATTCTATTTTTTTCACAATGTTTTGACATGGCTAAACTGAAAGATACTGGATCTGTAGCTCTTTGTGGTAAGAGCTTGCAGTTTCACAAAATCTGCAAGTCTTTCCATGAATACTTTTGACTATCAGCCAGGTAATAGCAAGCAGAACATTCATGATGATTCAAGAAGGAAATCACCAAAAAGAGGAGGAATGAGAAGATGAAATCACAGAAGAATTGAAACAGAGCACCCAGGACCTCCCAATGGATGCAGAGGAAGTGAACTGCAGAAGTGAAAGAGCAAAGCAGTGGGGAATGTGGAAAGACCAGTCTCTTCCCATTCAGCGTTTTTATCTACCTGTTATTTAATATTGACAACTTTTCCCCAAGGCTCACTGTAAAGATAAAGGAGCACACTAACTGATATGTTAGACCTATTCATCCAATCCCATCTCTTTTTTTTTCTTGAGAACAGCTGGGGCCAGAAAGTAAAGGGAAAATGAGAGGAAAGCCGTCTATTGAAGTATACAGTGCATTGCTAAGCTGCATGTGTAAGCAGCTGTCTACCTTGTGTTCTGATGCACAACCACCTTTCAAATGTTCATTCAGGATTATTTATGTTACCAACATGTATCTGCAATTCATGCTTTAAATCCTACAGACTTCAGGATTTAGGTCTGCTATGTGTTAAAGTACAGGTCTGCTATATGTTAAAGTACAGTATTTTATATACTGTATATACATAGAAAATATATTCTTTTTCTCTGTATTATATTTGTCTTACCTATATTCTATGATAGAGAGTCACCATGGAGTCAATGAGTTTCCATGAAGTAAAAGGAAAAAAGAAGGAAAGGGGTGCTATGCTTTGCATTGCTGGTGACTAGCATATGTACAAAGCCAAATTTATTTTCTCCTAATGTGGACCCCTACCCAAAGAGATTTTCTTCTATTCACTGTATTGCCCGTAATTGTTAGTTAGCCTTACAATTTTCATTTCTTGCATTCTTGTAATTTTAAAAAGATTAAATACTAGAGGAACAGTTCACTTTGATTGCCATTCATTATTTTGTATTTCTCCTTTCTAGAGACCGCAGGCTGGCAATACATTGGGACAGGGAAATGCTAAGTGGGTTTGATGAAAGAGTCTGTTTAAGTGAAAGCTGTTAAATACCCTCCTTCGAAGTTTTGACATTATGCTAAAATTTTAATTGAAATTCTGCTTCTCTATCTGAATAATCTGGATCTAGTTTATTGTGTTGCTTATTCTGGGACATACAAAGACATTCGTACTTCAAAGAGAAATGGCAATTGGCACTTAAAGAAGCTAAACAGAATAAAAACAGTCTAGTCCTTGCCTTACAGGTTTTATTTGCTTTTTTTGGTAAAAGTAACAACATGGAGAGATGTTTAGAGAGGCCAGTAAGATCACTTTGTAGACAGCCTAATATGTGACTAGAATTCCAGAGACTTCAGCAAAATTTGTTTTATTCCCTGCATCACACTGGGATACCGTGTTGCAAATATATCAGCAAAGAATTGTACAGAAGATTTCAGATCTGTGCAATATGTTCTACACAACTTCCAGACAGATTAGATTTCTACATGCACCTATCCATCACTTTTCAGTACAAACAACAAGACAGCAGAGACAGTTACATAATTTAAAAACACTCCGTTTTTTCAGTTGTGGAGCACTGATGACCTTTTTAAGATGACAACTAAATTCCATCCATTAAGCATACACACCTAAAACTTATTTGAAAGATTTTTCACACTTTTTTTGTGCCAGCTCTTTTGCACTGGCAGATAGCCAGCAAAATCAGGGCCTGATTCTTCAAGTTGGAGTAACAAGTTTTATTTAAAAAAATAACATTGATAACAAAAACAATGTTTATTGTGTGTCTTTAAAAAATTACTGCTTTATTTAATGATTTCATCTTTCCTAAAGACTTTGTTCATGTAATTTTTTCTCCTGTGCTACTGAAAGCTGTTATGTAGATGGCTGGAAACAGATTCAAAAAGCTTACCATTCTAACTAGATCCCTTACTACTTCTAAATGATTCCCAGTGTGTTGCTACCCCAGACCTCCCTGTTTTTCTGGAAATACTTCACTGAATATTAACCCTGCTTGACAATATTTTTCATTATGATGATGATCATGTAAACATGCTGTATTCAAGATAAATTCTAAACTTTTGTGTAAAAGGATCAGGGTTTTACAGAATAGTTCTTTCACGTAGCTGTTCCAAAACTCTTGCAGCTACTCTTCATTGTCACTGCCACTCAGGACTTGCAAAAGCTTCCCACATTTGTTGTCCCATTGTTATATATAAGAAAGTAAAGGATAAGAAGGTAAAGGGCACCTATCAATATTAACATCCTGAAGGAAATAACTTCAGATTTATGTTCACTAATGTGTTACCACCATCATAGTATATTGATTATAGCTCTCCTTGATCAGTAGTATTTGAATGATATTTTTCAGTGTATGCTTGAATAAGCCTTAGTTTATAACTGATAAGGTATTTTATTATTAGTAATCAAACACAGGCTGCATGAAAATTAATGTGGATCATTACTTTATATATTCAACTAACACATTACCTCTGTGCACACAATTCCAGAGGGTGGTGTTCAGCACCATATATATGTGAGCTCTAGACAATATGCAGTAACCTGTCTCTGCCTTTGTTTTCATATGAGGAAATATATTTATTCAAGATAAACTCTTCAAGATCCTGCAGAAGAAATATTCCATATGTTGGCAGTCTCATGGATCACACTGCTCCCTCAGGCTACTAGCAGGTTGAGACAACACACAAGCTTGCCTGTGTCAAGTGATGATTTCCCGAGGCAGGGACAAAACAACCACCTGTTTAAAGGGAGGCTAAGGGCACCCTGCAGTCCCACAATGACAATATGGATAATGTCACAACAGAGCACAAACTATCTTATTGCTGGGGCAGCCCATAATTTAGGGAACTGGACTAACAACAGACTTAGGCTGTCTGTAAATCCTATGCACTATTTCAGCATGAACTGCATACACCAAGTTGAGGTATCCAAATCACAGCATTTTTGAGTTAAAAACCTTTATCTGCCAGTTTAACAGACCTTACAGAAATCCTTCTTCACCTTTTCCCTCACTAGAACATGACAAGAATTTAGGGCACATACTAGAGCCTCCAGGGCTGCAGCCAGCACAGAACACAGATGACACATGCAGATACTCGTGGGTACCTTACAAGGGTGGGTACCCCAATGAAAAGTTCAACATGGTCTTTCTGTTCCCTTCAGCAATGCAGCTGCTTCACTCTGGCCTACAACAGAAGTGACTAGTCACTCCCTTAATGCAGTGCCTCACTAGCAGAAATTACTGATTCTCCTGTTTTTTTTCCCCTAACATCTGGTATATTAGGACAAACCTGAATACACCAGTGAGACATTACCTCTTCTTATGCTCTCTTGAGATTTCATTCAGCTGAAAGCTTCTTCTCCTTAAGATCTGCCCAGAAAGGTGGCTGAATCACTATCCCTGGAAGCATTCAAGAAACAATTAAATGTGGCACTTAGTGCTATGGTCTAGCTTACAAGGTGCTGATCACTCAAAGGTTGGACTCGATGGTCTTGGATGTCTTTTCCAATCATGATTCTACGATCTTCAGCTGTCACTAAAACGCATGCTTAAAATACAGATAATATGACCAAATCTCTTTGATAGTGCTCTGAACTACAAATCTGAGTCTCAATTACCTCATTTCTCCCCAAACATGAAAGATCTGGATAGGCAGTGTTGGTTCAAGTTATCTTGCTGAGCATACATTTATTGTATCCCCACCATTGTCACCTGAAATGTAAGATACTCTTTTATAAACATGCATGAATGCCCCTCATCAACCAATATCACCAGCACTGTAACCTTTCCAGAGCAACAAATTTCAGTTGCAAGTTCTGAGGCCAACAGATAGATTCTGGAGAAGTGTCTGTATTTATGGGTAAAACAATCCTTTCTCTAATGCTCTATGGCAAGACTGTATGCTGAATGTTGCTTATTCAGTGTAGGCAGAAGATTCTTAGTGAAGTGGCATGTCTCATCATTGATCACAACACAAAACCACCATCACAAGCATCTCTTGAGGCAAGGAGCTATACTACAGATGATTTTCCAAAAAATAGCACAGGAGAAATAAAACCGTGGTAAGCCCTGGATCCGGAAACCTGTCACTAGACAATGAAGAATTAAAGCAGAGCTTTCTGGGAACAGTGTAGCTCCTAGGCTAGGGGTGTCAGAACTACCACCACTAGACGTGAAGAACCTACAAAACCGAAGCTGCCAAGCAGCCCAAGCCCACCAACTCTCGCCATGCAGTGCTGCCAGCGCGGCCTCGGCCCCCTCTGCAGGATGCTGCCCATGGCAGCAGGTGTGTGCCGGGCTCTCCCATCCTCCCACATCCCAGGGACCAGCATAGGATCCCCGCGTAGGGACCGCCCTGCCACTCCCGCCCCCGCGGCTGCATCCTCCCTGGGCGCTCCGGGCCTCCTGCCCCGTCCCATCCCGGCCCATCCTCGCC
>VZTB01005683.1:623870-674005 GCA_013397245.1 Thryothorus ludovicianus | reverse complement strand
GGGCCGCCCGCCCGCCCGGAGCCGCCGCCCCGCGGCCTTTCCCCGGCAACAAGTGCGGGCTGTGCTGCTGCCGCGAGCTCCCGCGGCGGTGCGGTGGGATGTGGTGGGATGCGGAGGGAGGAAGGAGGGAAGGGCGGGAGAGAGCATGAGGCAGCTTTTGCATCGTTTGCAACCTCGAGAATTTCACAGCCAGAGGCTCAGGTGTGTGTGAAAGCGTTTTCAGAGGGAGGAAGAAGATGTCTCCTAGGTCTGACTGCAAAGTGTGCCCATCTTGGAGCAAATTCTTGCCGTGGTTCAGGTTGGCTTTCCATGTTCAGTATATCCCAGAATAATATATTGTGCGTTCCTCAAGGCCACAAATTGCCCGTTACTGAATTCTCTCCTCCCATCACTTTCAGCAATACTAATGTCTCCCACAAATCCTCCATAACTCTTCCCCAGCATTCGATTTTGATTCCAGCATTCTGTTCCCCCTCTGGTGATGGCCTTACAGCTTCTCTAATGCTGACACCTTACATGACATTTTTCTCTTTTGTCACCATGCTGAAATACATTCTTTCTCTTTGTTGCCCTCCAAACTGCATCTGGGTCCATCCCAAAGATTTTCTTTCCATCAGAGGATGGAATAAATGTTTATATATATATATATATATATATATGATATATATATATATGTTACATTTGCTTACTAATCGTGAAGCTTAGTGAAGCTTTTCTGCAAGGTGGTGTCTCTTGTGAGGTGTATTGCAGCTTCAGCTGCTATGAGATGAAAATTTCTAGATGTTCTTTAGTCCTTACTGTAAAAAGCTAGTTGATCATGAATCAAAACCAGACTGGGAGGTGTGTGGGTTAAAGTCAGAGAGATGAGGCAATGAAGACATGAATATATGATATTTGTTACTTGCTTTTTGTATATGATTATGGATTAAGGGAAAAATAAGAGATTATGCATTAGTGTGAATGAAGAAGCAGAGAGAGAGCAGGAGAAAAAAGAATGACAGGTGCCCAGTGAAAGTATATTTTGGGTGACATAGGCCTGGGTGTTTCTTACACCCATTGGAAATGTTCATTTCCCAAGGGCAGGCCTTGCTGAGGAGTGGTGAACAGGCATGACAAATGACATTGCCTCTTGGATTGTTTCTGTGAACAGGGCAAAGAAGAACACAGAGGTCCTGAGGCCTCAGTAGTGTGTGTGTAACTGTCCCCTCCCTTGTGCTATACCACCAATGGACTGACATCGTAGGTGTTTGTCTCTGTGATGTTCTCTTCAACAACAGAGCACTGATTTTCCCTGCAAATGTTATTTCTTAAGAGTATTCTACAAGGCATCCATGTTTTGTGACTTAGGGACGGCCACACATTGCAGGTTTTGTAGATTTTGGATCTTCCAGTCTGGAGATGACATGCCTTGATAATCACTGAAGAAAAGTGGTTGGAGAATTTTGAAAAAAAAAAAAATTAGGATAAGGCAATGAATAAGAGTTTGCTTTGGAATACTGTTTATATGGGAAGGGCAGACAGATTGGGAACTCTGTGTATGTTTGTTAATACGTGACTAGAGTGTGATGATGAAAATAGCTGTTGCAAAATAATGGCTACTTAAAATTAAAACTGCAGAGGATCAAGAAACAACATTTGAAATTACAATTTTTTTCACTTTGCAAGAGCACTCATAGATCCTATTGTGCTAAGACTGAATAAGCACACTTGGAGGCAGTCTCTGTTCTCCAGAGTTTGAGCCATATTTAGTCCTTAGTTACCAGTGGAAACCTCGCATAAAGTCACTGCCTTGTACTCTGGATGTGCAGTGATGTAAGAGAGTAGAATCTGGTCCATGGCTGTTGAAATGGTCGACAATGTTCATTATCAGTTCAATATTCAGAAACTTTTAGAGGACATTACAAACTTCTTAGCAGCATATTTTTGTGTCAAGAAGTAATCTGTTTTTTATTGAAATATGGCAAAATTTTTTGCGTTTCTTAAATATTCACAAAAATAGGCAATTTGTCACGTAAACCTTCCCTAGCAAGCACAGTAGTACAGACTTTTTACTTTATGATGGTCAGGTGGTTACAACACTTAAAACACAGTACAGAGCTCTTGGACTAATGTGGGCAAACGAACCTATTCCTTTCTTTCCTTCACTCTGTGGGAAAATAAAAAACTGTAGACATAATACTTTCTTTGTATCTGATTCCATTCAACCAGAATGGGTAATTTTTAAAGGAAAAGACTGAAGACCAATGAAGAAGATACTTATTCTTTATATCCTATTCCCAATACTAGAGCAGTTATGGTGTTTTTTTTTTTTTTAATTGATTTTATTTTTGTCTTCCAGTTTGGTGTTTTACATATGTTGTATAATTTGCTGACAAAAGTAGAATTCTGACTTTCTGCATCCCCCTCAGTCAGCTGTCTGGTTTTCCAGGCATTCCTGTCCTTGAGTAATGATGCTACATTTTCAGTGTTTATGTGTTCATATGTGTTTATATGTCAGTCCTCCACAAATATAGGTGCTAGATATTTTAACAAATTCTTATAATTATAGAATCGTTATGATTGGAAAAAACCTCTACAATCATAAAGTCCAGCATTTGACCGAACACCACCCTGCCAACTAAGCCATAGCACAAAGTGCCACATCCAGTCCATTCTTGAACACTTCCAGGGATGGTGACTCCACCATTTTCCTGGGCAGACCAGTGCCTCATACACAAGAGGCTTTACTGGTTGGCTTTTTCTTTCTTCATCCAGTTGAAAACTTCTGTCTGTGGTGCTGGGTATGTGTAGCTGTGTGAAACTGCAGGGGCTTTTGTCTTCACTTCTTTTTTCCTACTGCTGTTGACAAGTTACTGAAGCAGGGAAGAAGAGGAAAAAAGAGAGGCAAAAGATGATGAAGATGTATAGCACAGAATTTAGCAAGAAGATTCCCTGAAGTAAGGTTGAACATGGCCTTGAAGGATACAATTCCAAACTCTAAAATCTTGTGAGATGATCATATAACTGTCAAAAGTTATACAGTTTTCAACATCCCAGATTAAAAATCATTAAATTTAAATTGTAAATGCAAACTGAAGGCAGAGTGTAGTATCACTCCACCACAAACAGGAAAGAGAAGTTTCAGAAATTTTACAGATCCTAGGAATAGCCCTGGAGGGGTAGACTGAGAAACACACTGCTGTTCCAGTGCACCCTGAAGCTCTCATCCTCCATTTCTCAGATGAGAGGTAACTAATGGAACATGTCTGCATCCTGCCTTGTCCATATAACCATATTTTCTTCTAAAAAAAAAAAAAAAAAGCCCAAGCAACCCAGGGCAGATGGGTTGATGAGGTAAATGTGGGCAGATAGGTGTGGAAGGGCACTGGGGGAGGAGGCAGCATTTTTGTGCTGGGGGTTTATGGTGTGCTGAGTTAGTACCTTGTACTTTTCTATCTTAATGGTATTCTCTTAGCTCTGAATCAAGATTCCTCTGCTGTCACCCACACAGAAGAAACAAGTCTGCACATAGTACTCTCTGCATGGGTAGTCCTTCACTGTTTCTATATTTGGAGTTAAACTGGTGGTAACAGTAATGAGAAACTACAGGAAAAAATCATGGTGTAGTCAGTTTTATAATATTTTATCATATTGGGGGTAGGACTTGGTGACCTTTGAAGTTTTCTTTCAACTCAAATCATCCTACAATTCTATATTTTGGCTGTGCTGCCAAAAGATTGGATGAAGAATTTTCTGAAGTCTCGTGGTTTCTGGGGTGATCTTTGTTGCTGGTGAGAATAAAAGATCATTTAAAGGAACTGAAATGAGCAGTCTTTCTTGATGTGACAATGCAGTAATTGAAGTGCTGGCCAGTGCTCTAGCTGAAAATTAATGTGCTTTTTTACAGTATTGTAAAATAACATTTTTTACATTGAAAATGAGAACCTTTCTGTATGTATCAACTGTTTTACAATAAATATAATTTTGGTTTTATATTCTAGTCGGGGCAGTTCACAGAAGATATGATTCCTACAGTAGGCTTCAATATGAGAAAAATAACAAAAGGAAATGTTACCATAAAGGTAGGTGTGCATGTTTGAATTAATGCAGAGGGAATTAATAATAGAGTAATTTCAACTGGAAATATGGAAGGCAGGAAATTTCTTTTAAGATTATAGGATCTCTTATCTGTTTTTCTAGCTCCAGACTAACTTTTTTTAAAGCAATAGTAATACATTTCTCTGATACATTAATCTGTTTGATTTCATTGCATTCCATGCCAGGCAGAAGCTTTGTTACACTTTTCTGATTTAGGAAGGTCATAAAATGTGGAGATACTGAGGTAGCTGAGTTGACTGCTGGGTGTGTATCTTTATTTTCTCTTCCCCTTCCCCCCTCCTCCCAACTGTAAGTGAAATCTGGAGCGACTGGACTCCTAACTTAGGTATCTCAGGGGAGAGTGTGGCTTAGCTCACACTGCAATAGAGCACCTAAAGTCAGTTATCAAGGAACCATCTCTTAGAGCTATAGAGACACATAGGCATTAAAATAGAGAAAAATCACTCCAGTAGCATTAAGGCACTGCCTGTTGTTTGATTACTAAGGGAACCTGGTTGATCAGTCTAGATGAAATTTGCAACTTTTAGCTAAAATTAAGTCAGAGAATCTAGATTTTTGTCTTTACCTTGACTTTTCCCTCCTTTTCCATAGTATATATAGATATTTTCCATAGTTCTATAGATACTCTTCCTCTTGTTTGGTATGACTCCTAAACCACTGATTTAAATTCCAGAGATGCCACAGTCAATAAAAAGTTACTGCATTCAATCATAGTGCATAAATAATCCACAGAAATAGGAATTTCCTTTGTTTTTTGTCTTTTGCACAGGAGCAACGAGGCCATGATCTATAGAGTGAAAACATAGACATGTGCCTATGCTGCTGCAGAATTGTCAGATGTAGAAGAAAATGGAAAAGTTATTGATGGTTCATTAAACTAGGCAAAAATCTTTTACTAGTAAGCAGTCATCAAAATAAAGTGTGTTTTGAGCCAGGATAGTTCAAGAAGGAGCTGACTAATAGTTTATACCAGGGTTATCTGAGCAAATGTTGCAAGATTAAGTTGTGCAGAGAGGGTTTGGGTGAGTTTCTGTGGAACTGTGCCTTGTTTTACTCTTTGATCTCAAAAGTAATTTTATATATAGTTGCTATAATAGAATTTTTAAGAATAAGGAGATAATGCTAACGCAATTAATGTGTTTATTAGTTTCGAAAACAATGCTTGGTTTTGAAAGCCAGTCTGCACAGGAGAACATCTTGACTTGTTCTCACAGTCTCTGCTACAACAGAATTCAGTGAAAGTAAGGGGTGTAGGGGAATATGAGTCTTTTACATAGATGCTTATTTCCTTAAATGTCTGTCAGGGTAAACTACTTGTATGTCACTATTCCTGTATGTAGGTTAAAATCTTACATTTTATTGCTACATAGGGTTTCCAAATTTATTTTCCTTTGACAAAAATGACATCATCTGTTGATAAGTTGATGACTCAAGAATGATGAGGAGATGCCTCTTGCTAGAATCTTTTTATGAGCTATTTGCAGCCCAGTAACAAGGATTCAGAGTAAAATTTTCTTTAACCTTTTTATCCCAACAAAACAGGTAACCCTTTTCATAGAAATACTATGATATTCAACTGTCAGCTATTAAAATTCATGGATAAGGTATTATTTTACTAAACCCATGTAGTTCTTTATACATTATAGGAATGATTTTTGTGCTAAGCAAAGACCTGACATTGTGTATGACCTTTTCCAAAGATTTTGGGGGATGCTGCAAAACAGAATCAATTAAATTTAATATAAAATTGATACTGAGAAATAACCTGGGTGAAAAAGTCATCAAGTGAAAAATTGGCATTCTAGAAGTATGAGACTGATCACTTTTGGAGAGTAAGTTGAAAACCCAGCAATTGGGTGATACTAATACTTTATCTGTTTTTTGCTGTATTTTGGGGTAGGCCACTAAGAAGGAAGTACTATGCTAGTGCAGTGTCACTGCCTGGTTTCTTTACTTCAGTTCCATCTGCAGATTCCATACAATTCCAGAAGGCAGAAGGAACTGAAACCCATGGTCTTTCTTCTGATTTTGACAGTCATTTCCAGAAGCTGGTGTATTTATTCTCATTTTTAGTCTCTAATCTAATATGTAAAATATGGTCACAGGCATATGTGTGTGTATGAGTATTTATCTGAACCACACTAAAAGAAAAACAATGATTTATGCAAGCTGAAACATTTCAGAGCAAGATACCAGTTTCAGATGTTCTTGGATTGAAGCTAAACCTGTTTAGAAATGTAAGGCTCTTTGCTTTAACCATGAATTGTCAAATTTTAAATTATCAAATTTTGAATTACCAGTATGTTTAATAACGTCACCTGTTGTTTCCAAGAAGAGAAGGCAATAAAGGAAGGATTTGACCACAGGGTATTTGAAATCTAGGCAGGCAGCTTTATATTTTGAGGTTTTGGATGAGATATTGAAGTACAGGATGATTTCTAGCATTGAAATGTTTTATGTACTACAACTTCGGGATCTGCTAGAACTATTCTATTGAATTTCATTCCAAAATTGATGGCTATATTTCTTTTCCCTGGCAAAAATATCTGACTGAATTGCTTAGAGATTTTAATTCCAAACAAGTTTTGCTGTTTGCTGAGTGATTTGATTTTGATGGTTTTTCTGTATTTTGGATCTGTTTAGTATTAGCAGTCCTTATGCTTTGGTGAGATTTACTGTTCAACAAACTAGACAGCAATTATACAATTTACTTGAACAAGCCAAGTTTCAAGAACCTGAGAAGACTTGAACTGTGAACTGCTGTTTAAAAGTGATTGGGAACATCCAGCTAAGCAACCTTTGGTTCTTGCAGTGATGCTCTTAGAACAGTCTCAGTTAAAGGGAAATAAGAGCCCCACAGACATGTATATGCACAGACATGTATACGCACAGATAATGCCGCAGATTCATTCCCCTTGCTCTTGCATCTGTTTTTCTTGGAAGAGCATGGCTGGGCAGGTTCTGCACGGCCCGGAGGCGGTGTCGGGCAGCGCTCGGGGGCTGGGCTGGGCTGTGGTCACCCCGGCTGTCACCGCTAGGTGCCGGTGTCCCTCCACACACCCTGCACAGCCGGGCTGCGGGAGAGCCGAGCTGAGCTTCCTGCTGCTCACGCTTTGCTCTCATGTGCCAGAGAGGCTGGGGGATACCAGCTCTGTGCATTGCTCTGCCAGCTTCCTTTGGTGCAGCACTCCTGCTCTGGACAGTTGTGCTGTCACATCTCTGCACATCCTCACAGAAGCAGAATCCTCCTGCTTTGTAATGCTTCCTCCTACCATTCAGGTTATCTTACCTGTCATATTGCTATTTCAAATGTCGTGCAGTACTACAAGCCTATGTGTGTTCTCTGAGTGTAGCTCCAGCAGCATTTCAGCACATACTGGCTATTCTGTGACTTGGATCACTCTGAAAAAGCTGTGCTGTGTCTGGCTTGATTTCAAGTCAAAGCAGTTATTTTGATAAAAAAAGGATTTTTGATGATATCCCAGTGTTTTATGATAGTTTCTGTAAGGAAGAGCTGTTCTGGTGGATTCAAAGGGGCTGTGATCCACAGCAGGAAGCCCAATTACTGGTGCTAAATCCAGGGATGGTTTAGTGTTCATTAGTGACCTGGGACAAGGGTGCACCTTCAACAAGTTTGCTGGTAGTACAGAACTGGAAAGAATGGCTGGTGCAGCAGAGGATTCTGCTGCCGTCCAGAAGGGTCTTGACAGGCTAGAGAAATAGACTGACAGAACCCTTAGAAAGTTTAGTACAAGGACTTGGCTTTTGTGTCCTGTTTAAAACCCACTTGTTGATCCTGCTAACATTATGTTTTGTGTCTCCGATAAAATGGCAAATAGCCCCACATTATCACTTAGAAATACTCTCTCCCATTAAAATGCTTCTGTGCTTATTAATCAGGAGTTGAAGATACTTTGTGAATGTTTTGTGTTGCAAGTTTATTTCCAATTCTTCAGTGAAAATATTATGATTAAATTATCAACATTGAAATGCACATATAGCTTTTTTTTTTTATCTGGTGTGATTAAAATGCCTAGTGTTATGTTTAAAATTTGGACTTTATCACCAGTGAGGAGGGAGAACAGAGTTCTTTAAAGGGCCAAGACTGATTTCAAAGAGCATAGTGTTCTGAGAAATATTACTGCAGAAAATATAACGACGTTGCACATTCATTTTGACTCTAAAATTAACTATGAAGGCAAAAGATGGATTTTTTTGTTGAAGATTCCAGACTAGAATAGATGATTGTTTAGGATTTGTCCCTTGTGAGCTTTGCTGGTGGTAAGTAACCCAACCTGAGCCAGTTGTCTGAACTGGCTGGGGAGCAGTGGGTGCTTTGCAACAATGGTTCACCAGGTAGGCAAGGTGGGTGAAACAAATGGAATAATTTTCTGCCCTCTGAGCACTTCAGTAGCCAAAGAGAAATTTTGGTCACCTGGATTAAATGCCTAAATTTAAGGTGATTGAAGTTGTCCCATGCTTCCCAGTTGCTCCCTCTCATTACACACTGAGTTGGCTATGTGTGGAATGACTGCTTGCTGTGTATGTGTGAGCTCATTGGTCACTTGTCCATTGTCATGGTGGATATTACTGATGCTGCCTTATTCTGCCCAAATACTCCTCTCTGCTTAATAAATTCCTCACCTGTTTGTTTAGGGTAGTTTTTATGGCTGATACGTTCTGCATACTTCCAAGAAGAAAGATATGTTTCTGAGTTCAAATATTTGTAGTGTTGAATTCATCTTGCAGGTTAAGATGTCTGCATGTAAACAGCTCTATGTCTGCAGTAAGGTTTAAGCTCTTTTAATAATAGTCAGAGGAGCTGTAGTCAGTACTGTCAAGGCTAGAGCGTAATTCTGTCATCCTAAACAAGGTGTTACATCTGATCAGCTGAAAGATTGTCTAGACTTTGCTGACTACTGTGAGATTGTAGGTACTGAACCCACACATTGACATCAAGATACAAATTTGTCATTGTAATCTCTGTCCGCAAGAAATCTCCTACCCAGCATGTCTGAAAAAAGCCATGTAACGTGACATCTAGAAAACACTTTCCTGCAACTTTCTCATGAACCATCAAGCCTTCCCACAATATGAGCTAATTTGAAGAAACACAGAGTGATAATGAACCTTGCTGTAACTGAAAGCTTTCAGAAATCTTTGAATCTATTCATGTGCATTTTTGCTCAACTGTCATCATACAGCTCTGAGCAAAAGAAAAGAATCTGCTCCTTAAACACAGGTAATATCTACTGTCTTAAGATGGAGCCTTAGATGCTCCTGAAAAAATGAGAAAGAGATAAATCCAAAGTTTCCTCTTTTAGAAGAATTCGATGTATCTCAGGCAAGTATATGGTAAATAGTTGTTCCATCATGGTGATCTGGTTTACAGATTAAGGCATTGCACTAACTAATGACAGTGTGGACCTGCAAGCACAATAAGAATTACTACACTACAGGTGTAGATAGGAACGAATTAAACAGTGATGTATTATGCAATACCAACAAGATATGTGCCTTTGAGATTGAGACTGAGCAGCAAATCTTTGAGATTTTCATCTCCTGTGAGGCAATGGTACCAGGTGTCAAAGAAACTTTTTCTCAGTTTGGTCATTCTGTAAGCTTTTGCTGATTCTTAAAATCAGCTGGTCTTCTAAGGATACAATTTTAAATCCCCTTATGTAGGGATACAATTTTACATATTATGAAACTTTTATTCCTGAGGGGCCAGTAAAAGCCACGGGAGAAATTTGAAGACCAGCTTCTTTTTAAAAACAACCAGACAAAGTAAACTAAACTTCTTTTTATAGCTAGCTTTTTGTTCAGCTCTTAAATTTTAGTCTCCTGCCTATCCCCATTCATACCCAAAACATACTTTTTACCTGTGTATTAAATACTGGGGTGCAAAAATAGGCAAAACATTAACAAGGCTCATGCAAGAAAACTTCTTTAAAACTAAGACCTCACCCCTTTCCTTCCTGGGTACCTCTTTTATTCTCACAGTTCTGTATGTTCAGTTGAGTACTGTGAAAATGGTTTGGTGCAGCAATTTGTGTTTTGAATTATGTAGTTAAATCTTTCATTGGCTATTCAGTATAGTAAAGAGTAATAGAAAGTTACTATTAAAACCATTTTGATATCAAAGTGCAAGAGGTGAGGATTTTTTTTTCATTTAATTTGTTTTTTTTCCATATTTCAGATAATGGCATATCTGTGGATGTAAACTTGATTCCAAAGCACTGTTGAAAACAACCTAGTCTATATTGTGTCCTTCATGTTGTACTCAAGTGAATAGCTGTAAGCCTGATTAGGGAAACTGCCTGGAAATGACTTATCTTTCCATTGTTTCAAGGTGACTTTTTGTCCTAATGAGAGTAATCTTGTTCTGCAGTGTTTTATTCCTGAGTAAGATGTAGTATATCATCAAGCAAGGACAAAACCAGTATTTTTTTATCTTGTATTATTTATTTTGTGATTAGTCCAGGCTGTGTTGTCTTGTAGATTTTAATGGCTATCAGCATTCCAAAAATCTAATCGGACTACTAGCCTGCCCTATCATTTTTCCCTTTTTTTTTTTTTTCCTCTGATCTACCAAGAAAATAATTTAGTTTCTTTTTTGAGACACACAGATGTGCACCAGATGGCTTTGGATAGTTTCAAGGTCTTGATGAGTTATTGGAGTAATTAGTGTTGGTGTAAGTTTTGTCACCTAACCATAATGCTGAACTGTGTACTCATCACGTTCAAGCTTTTAAAGTATAAAGGTTTATTTTACTAAGACCTTTGATACAGTGCTTCAAATGTCAGTGTAGATAATAATTGATATCCACTTCATGGTCAGCAGCTCTTTCATGTGTAAAATTTTTGATCTTATTCAGGAGATCAAAAGGCACTCTATGTATAGGTGATACAATAATTTTATGTTGGAAGGAGTGATAAGACATCAATCAGAGAATGATTTTAATGGTGAATTGGGAAATATTTCTTTCTAAAATATGAATATAGGATATTGAAAATTATACAGAAATTGATACATAAACATGATTTACAGGCTGTAAAGTTTGAAAAATAGTGGGCATTAATTGGAAAAGGCCATATCCCATGGATGGGTGAAGTCTTGCTCTTTTGTGCAAAGCTTTGTTGCCGTAGCAGGTTTAATTTGGATTTATTGTCTAAATGTGAGGACAACTCTTAAAAAATTTTGTTTCTGGATATATTACTTTCAAATTTGCTTTCTTCTGTAATACATGTGCCTCCTAGATCTGCTGTAGAGTATATATTGTTTTGATAGCTGAATATGCTTAAAATAAGAAATAATTACTTCTTTGTCCTTGTCAGAGGAACAAATCCATTAGTTTTATTTTTCAGTGTTCTTAATCTGTGTGTCACTTGTAACACAACTGTTTTTGGGTGTAGCTGTAACAGATACATTGTCACAAAGTCCTGGCTTGCGTGATGTTGATGTTACCTGGTATTTTGATCTGAGGAACAGTTTTGAAACAAGATACTGTCATCCACCAAAAACCAATTTTTTTGAAAGTTAAGCAGAATACATAACTCCTGTGCAAATAAATAGTGTGTTAATGTTTTAACACATAGGAATTTCATGGAATTGCTGGACACTAATAGCATGTGTAAATCTTTATGGGATTGGAGCTTTTATAACATCACAAGCAGAATTTGAGTGAGCTTTCTTCAAGAAACACTTCTAAATCACTTCAGACCTACCTATACTACTGCTTCCTTTCTGGTTCTGATTAATTAATCCATGTGTCGTAAAGCACATTTGTTGAACCAGTAGGAGAGTTGTGGAGGTATTGGAGCTCCTTAGAGTGGGGGGGTATCATCCCTTATGTGGATTCAGTCTGCTCTCCCACCAGCCCTTTGTTTATTTGCTATCTGTCTTTATCCTGTTAATGCATTCTGATACATTCTTAACTCAGGTCTCCGTAGCCACATTAAAAATTACCCTGCATAACTGTTTCATACAATGATGATGCTCTTTTTTGTTTTGAACTGTGCATTTGCAATAGTTCACTTCAGTATCTGAAGTATCTCACTTCAGTATCTCACTAAAGGGTAACATTCTCCAAAGGAACCTTTGGAGGTTTTGGTGTCACAGGCCTGACTTCTTCTGTGAATGTGCCTGTCCCCCTCCATTAACTGGGAGGGGCCAAAAAGACCTTTTAATATAATTTTGGAATTGGCAATACAGCCTACATGCTGCATGTAAGAGTTAATTTATTCTGTTGGGTTAGGACTATGCAGTTAAAAACTATTTTGGGGCTGGAGTGTTCTTACCTTTTCAGGTGTGGGACATTGGAGGACAGCCAAGGTTTCGAAGCATGTGGGAGCGTTACTGCAGAGGAGTCAATGCAGTTGTGTAAGTTTTCTTTTTTATGTCCATAGAAAATGTACTTTGCAATATATAATATAAAATTAGGTATTACATTATATTTTATGTAAATAAAATATTTTTTTTTCTATCCACCTCCATCACATAAGAAGACCCAATACAATAAAAGTGGTATTTTGCACATGCAGTGACCCAGAAATATAAGTAATGGCATATTCCAGGCCATTTTTTCCCCATAGGCTGTATTTAACTCTGTCTTTCTATGTCAATAAATGCAGGGCTTATACAACTTTGGATTTTTCTAATGCTCTTGTTAATATCAACATCATGTGACCATTTCAGATATTTTAATGCAGATTTCTGCAGGTCATGGTCAGTACCATATTCTTCTTTGCAGTTACATGGTGGATGCAGCAGACTTAGAAAAAGTAGAAGCTTCAAAGAATGAACTACACAGTTTGATAGATAAGCCACAATTGCATGGAATTCCAGTAAGTATTTTCATTATTCTTACCTGAATGTTGACAGTGTGGCCTAAATCCTCATGAGTGGCTTCCTCTGGTCTCTTAAAAATACTGGGTTATATATGATGCAGCCTTGATGCATTGAGCACTCTTAGAAAAATTATTGTGATTTTTTTTCATACTCCTCAACAACTTATGAGTGCTGCATTGGGTTTGTACATGTCTAAAGGTTAGAATAGATTTTGAAAAATTGTGTTTTCATGTGTGGCATTATCAGACAGTAATTACTTCCAGTCAGTCCCTTGTTGGCTAGTTTCAGCCAGTGACCCAGGTATGTTCTTGCAATATATTATGGCAGGTGAGATCAATCTTTCTGCAGGTTGGCAGACAGTAACATCAAGTAGTGTCCTCTGCCTCTAGAGAATGTGTGGGAGCTTGGCTTTTTAAGTGTCCTGACTTTTTCTTGACTTAGTATTTCAAACTAAATTGTGTGGAAAAAAATGCAAATACACATCTGTTCTCCGTTGGAAGTGTGAAAGAATAGTGAACTCAGCTGAAATTCTAATGGGGAATATGAAGGTGGAGACTGATGTTGTTTATTTAAATGTAATCTGCCAATTTAGGAATCCATCAGGTTATCATTGATCTTTATGTTGACACTACCAAGCAAGAGTTCATACCTTGATTATAGGAAAGAAAACAAACGAGGAATGAACTTGCTCATAACTTGATTGCTCTTCCTTGGCCCCTTTTTTGTAAGCAATTATTTGAACACTTGGCCACTACAAGTAATCAAAGTTACCTGAGGGTGAGTAGACAGCGTAAGGACTTGAAGAATGCAGTTGTGTCAAAACACTGTCAAAGCCACAAAAGGAACTTCCCATAAGCCACTACAGCAGGAACTTGAGATAAGCACAGATGTCACAGTAGGCAGGAGTTAATTCCAGGCCTAATGGAGCTGAAGGTTTAGTTAGCATCTGAACATGCTACCCATCCTTAAGTTCCAGCATCTATTTGGTAAATTTTCTGCATTTCTTGGACTTCATTCCTAGTGGCTGCCTTTCAGATTTCTGCCATGGATGCTCAAATTGGAGAGAGAGGTGGCTGGTGCTTGGGTGATACTTGGTTCAGAGGTTGAGCTGTTCTGTGTGTCATTGTTAAGAAGCAAGGGAGCAAAAAAACATAGAGAGAATTGTGCCTGGGTCTTTAGGACCAGCCTCTGCTACTGGGGCCGTATTTTTGATTAACATCAGTCTGGTCCTCTCAACTGAATATCCTTCAGTGGCTTGAGTGCACCTGGTGCATACTCTCTTCCACATTTCTTTGTGTTTAATCTGACACCATCCTGTAATGCCATACCGAATGCAGAGATTCACTTACAGAGGACACTTCTCATACTAATACACCCAGAAATAATTTGATCCAGTTTTCAGAGGGTATACATTCAGTATCTGGTCCTGACTAGGAGCGGGATTTTCATGATGTTCCCACAGTGACTGGTCATTTTGAATATGTCCTCTGTTACATTCTAAATTGCTGCAAGATCCAGAATAATGCCAACAAAAGTTACAGACAAAAATAAACTTTCATTGCACCTAGATTTAATATGCATATGAATTATTTCTTTCAGGTGTTAGTTCTTGGAAATAAACGAGATCTCCCAGGTGCACTGGATGAGAAGCAGTTAATTGAGAAGTTGTAAGTAGCTGGCTTTTGTAAAATGCTGAGACACTGTGAAGTTTGATATGTAAATCAAAATTGTTTGTAGTCTATGGCAATAACTGGCTATGAAAGATGCTATTTTAAACTCTCAGATATTCTACTTCAAGCTTTGCTGGCACCTGATGTAGTGATCTAGACTGATAACTGACTGCAGTTAATTTGATCCTCTCTTGATTGTTGTTTGGTTGTGTAAAGTTACTTCAGGTAATCCTGTTCTCCCATCACTGAGGAGAGAACTGCTATGGATAGTGAAAGGGTCATTTTGACTTCTCACAGTACAATGCAGTGTCAGTTTAATGTTTGAATGGCATTAGAACAGAACTGTATCGATCTAGTGTTGGTAAATTCAGCAAGTTGTGTTTCTGCCATATATCCAAAGCATAACTTAGAGATTACTGAAACCAACAAATTGATGCATAGTAAACATAATTGTAAAGAAAATACACAGTTTTGTAAAAATGAGTAGTATAGCACTAATTTTGTAAAATAGGATTCACAAGTCACGTAGTTTTAATTAGTAGAAAGTGAAGTTTTGGTATAATGAAGATGGTCCAAAGCCTGGGCTATTAAACTGGGACTCACAGAATGGCTGAGGATGGAAAGAATTTTGAGGTCTTCTACCTGCTCAAGCAGAGACTTTTGCCCTTTGGAGCTGATGGCTCTGGACCATGTCCAGACAGCTTTGGAACATCTCCAAGGGTAGAGACTTTGTAGCCTCTCTGGGCAACTTTTGCTAGTGCTTGGTCACTGTCAGAGATAAAAAGTGTTTCTGTGTGTTCAGAGAGAGCTTCTGGTGTTTCAATTCATGGCCATTGTCTCTTGTCCCATC
The DNA here is from genome assembly GCA_013397245.1 of Thryothorus ludovicianus. Lineage (NCBI taxonomy): Eukaryota > Metazoa > Chordata > Aves > Passeriformes > Certhiidae > Thryothorus > Thryothorus ludovicianus. Next base: position 658,536 of record VZTB01005683.1, on the reverse strand, counting down.
ACTGCCTCCATCTTCTTTACAGGCTCCCTTCAGATTTTTGTGCACATTAACCAGAAGTTCCCTAAGCATTTTCTTCTCTAGGCTAAACAGTCCCAGCTCCTCAGCCTTTCTTAGTATGTGAGTTCCTTAATTATTTTAGTCATCCTTTATTGGACTCTATCCCATAGATTCATATTCCTCTTGTATTGACAGTCCACAGCTGGTCAGGTCCAGCCTTACTGATGCCAAGTAGAAGGGAAGGAGCACCTCCTTCAGCCTGCTGGCAGCACTGCCAGTGCACCCCAGAATACCATTAACATTTCTACCACACTCCTTGATCGTGTTCGACCTGCCAAGACCCTCAGGTCCTTTCCTGCAAAGCTGCTTTCCAAACAGTTGGCATCTGACATGTCCTGGTGCCTGGGGTTGTTCCTTCTCAGGTGTAGGACTTTGTGCTTCCCTTTGTTGAATGAGGTCCAACCCTTTTGTCCAGCTTGTGGAGGTCCCTCTGAGTGGCAGCACAGCCTTCTGGTGTATCAGCCACTCCTGCCAGTTTTCTGTCATCAGCAAATTTGTGCTTTGCCCCATCATTTGCAACAAATGATGATGTAAAACAGGATTTGACCCAGTATTGGTTCTGGTGTACACTGGTATCACTGGGTTCCAGCTTACCTTTGTGCCACTGATCACTCAGTGTTCAGCCAGTCTTCAGTCCACCTCACCATCTGTGCATCCAGCCCATCCTTCTCAGCTCCTCAGTGGGGATATTGTGGAAGGCACTGTCAAAGCCTTACTCAAGTCAAGGTGCACAGTATCTGTTGCTCTCTTGTCATCTACCTAACTGTAGATTTCATTGTAGAAGGTTATTGAGTTGGTCAAGTATTATTTCCCTTGTGTGAATCCATGCTGACTACTCCATGCTGACTACTCCTGGGTCACCTTCTTGTCTGTCACATGCCTGGGAATAATTTCCAGGATTAGTTGCATCATCACCTTCCCAGGAATCAAGATGGGGCTGACTGTCATGTACTTCCCCAGGTCCTTCTTTTTCTCAAGAATGACTTTTGCCTTCCTCTATTCTTAGATACCTCTCCCAGTTGGCATGATGGTGCAAAGTGGCCTCACAATGACATCAGCCAGTTCCTTTGTCACTTGTAGGTGCATCCCACCAGGGATGGACTTCTCTGTGTCAAGTTTGCTTATTTAATCCCTGATCTGACCCTCTTCCATCAAGGGTACAACTTTGCTCTTAACTAACTTGTAATCTCTGGGGCCTGGGGTTTCTGAAGGCTAATTTTGCCAGCAAAGGCAGCATTTTCATGTCCTGTATAACCAGGTCCCCTCTCTCATTGAGCAATCCTGTCTTGCATTTGTCACTTTCTAGTTTTCTTGGACATCCCTCATGAGATCCAGCTTCAGCTGGGCTTTGGCTGACCTACTGGAGTCTCTGCATTCTTGGACAGTGTTTCTTTATTCCTCCCAGGTTACCTGTCTCTGCTTTGACCTTCTGTATTCTTCCTTTTTATTACTGGGTTCACAGCAGAGCTTATTGTTCATCCCCTTGATGCCTTTTGGCTTTTTTTTTCAGACTTGTTAGGATAGGTTATTCTTAAGTTTGGAGATAAACTTTCAATATTAACTGGCTTTCTTAAGGTCTTCTTTGCTACAGGGCCTAGCTACATGGGACTTTTCCAAGCAGATCCCTGAAGAGGTGAGGTCTGCTCTCCTGAAGTCCAGGGGGGGTCCCTATTTAGTTCTCATCTTTACTAGAATCTCTTGTATGATCTTCAGACTTCTCAGTGCCTTCACTTTCCACCTGCTTCAGGAAAATATTTTGTGCATGTCTATGTCACTTGTGTGAGGATAAATAAATGAAAAATAACAAAGTGTTCAGAAGCTCTGAGGAGGGTTGGAGAACTCCCAGAAAGAAGTTGATTAAGAATCAGTTTCTTCCTAAATGTGGAGGCATCCTTTCAGTAGGAGTCAGATCTGATATATTAAGTATGATTTAGTAAATATCCTGAAAATAAATGGTGTGATCATTTGAGTACTCTTATTTTATTATGATTTACTGGAGAAAAAAACTTGGAATTCTAAGTGAAAAGAGTAAAAGGTGAATGATAAGACATGGATAGTACTTGGTTATTACCACAAAATATTAGTTTTAGCTTATAGATTTCTGCGGTTTAATTTTTCACTATTACACTGACCTAATGAGAAATTCAAATTTTTTTGAAATGACTTTATAACCTTTTAATCCTTATAGTTTAAGAAATGTGTGGTTTTCTGTGTGCAGAAATTTATAGTAAGAATTTAAAGCATATTTTAAGAATTTAGCGTCTGAGAATAGAATTGAACCCACTGAGTAAAAGCAGAAAACATATAATTTAATGGAAACTTCTGTTTTCAGTGTTTGTGGGGTTATAACAGTGCTTATCATTTTTGTTTTTGTAGAAACCTTTCAGCTATTCAAGACAGAGAAATCTGTTGCTATTCTATTTCCTGTAAAGAGAAGGACAACATATATAAGCTTCTTCTAGTGTCATCATTGTGTGCTTTGTACATTGGATCAGATCAGGTTTGAACATCTACCTCCACTATATTATTGAAGATCTCAATTTAAGTTGAAAGAGATTTTGCAAATATTGTACGTGACTGTATTTGCTTCAACGTAGAATTATGTGTAAATTGAAAAAAATCCTTGTAGAAATACTTAGTTTCATGAGAAGTTAATTTGACAGGGACCTTGGAAAACCGTATTTAAAGCTTGGAGTAATTGAATCCTTTATAAGAAACCTGTGTTACTTTTGAAAAAACAGTAGCTGCATATGAAGGCTTTCTAGTTATTACGTGATCCTAAAAAATTTTTGGTGATTTACTCCATACATGATTTTATTTGGTAAGCAGGTTTTATATGCATGTGGCTGTTTCTCAGACTGAGGGATGGTGCTTTTTCCAAGTGGAAGTGCAATGAATTTGTCCTGTAGTCAGTGAACATCTGTCCCCATGAACTTGTCTTCCATCTGCCTTTGCTTTTTGCCTTTACCTTTCTCTTTTATCTTCCACCTTCCTGTCTCTTTCCTCTGTCATGTTCTCCCATTCCCTTTCCTCCACAGGGCAGGAGGAAGGGATGAAGCACAGGCTGAGCTAGCAGCAGCAGCAATTGTCTTGGGGCATGCTACCTGTGTGCCACCCTTCTCTGCATGCTGCTGAGACAAGTGGTGCTGGATGAGATGGCATCCAGCCTGGCTAGATACTTACAGCTGCTACATGAGGAAGGCAGACTTCACAGAAGAGCTGGGCAGCTCTGTAGGGCTCAGCTGTGTGAGAAACTGCAAGTGGGAATGGGAAGAAAGCCAATTTCTCTCAGCAGTAGGGGAAATTTCCATCCTACACAGAGAGAATGGAGTAGTGAAGATGGTGAGGAGACTCTGCCATGGCACCTGGACTTCAGTGAGCTGAGGGAGATTTCAGCTGTGTGCAGAGATGTGTTAGGCAGTGAGGGCTTCTCCTGGAAGTGGTGTACATGACTTAGGTATGTTGGTTTGAAGAAGACCAGACCCATGTTTGCTGCATCTTGGGGTGCAGCTGTTACCTCTGGGTGAGGGAGATGCACAGAAGGTGCTGCCACACTGGGGAAGATTAGACTTCAGGAGATAAGGGCTGTAGAAGACAATCTCAGTAGTTGAAGGGCAGTGAATGTGATTGAGGTTTTCAAAATGCTATGCTTGATCTTTATCAAATTGGCAAGACTGCAGTGGAGATTCTTTAAAGTGGGATTGTGACTGGAAACTAGTAAAAACAGCTTCATTTCTGAAAGAATCATGGAGAAAATAGATTTTGATTCCAGTCCATTTATCTGGATGGCCTAGAGGAGAAAAACATGCAACAAAAAGCATGCTAAAATTTGCATGAAAGAATGATCATTAATGCAGAACATTATAGATCACTTACTTGTAGAAGTTCTGGGAGAAGGGATGAAAAAGGCTCAAATCCACAGTGACTTGGTCAGATATCTTCCAGTGTAATATTGTGTCTTGAAAGACTAGGCAGGTTCTTGAATATTTGCCAAAAACAAAATAAAAAATGGGAGCACACTGCATATACCACTTGGGACTGTGTGGGCATTGTTGGAGCACCATGTGCCATATTTTGAGGAAGACCTTGAGAAAAGAGGTTGGGTGAGAAGCTAGGGAGACCAAAGGGCTGACAGGTACCATTTATAATGAAAGGCTGTTATGCTAACTTAGTACATTGGTGAAACGACTAGTCTGTTAAGGAGAAGACTGGGAGCTGTCTTCCTCTGTTTTTGACTGATGTCAATGCAGTTGAACGAGATGATAGTGGTTTTTCAGTGCAAACTGCAGCCTAGCTAACTGGTCTCATCAGGAGGTGTAGGTGTAAGGCTGCCAGTTACTGCGTCCTGAGAGACTGTGGAAGATAATTACATAGTTATTAGCTTGGGTAGAAGTGCAGTGGGTTGCTTTTTTCTGCAGTCTCAGTGCCTAAGCTGGTCTGCAAGGATATTCATGGAGTACTGTCTTGAACTTTAGACAAATACGGCAACAAATTTCAATTTGAGGGCTAGAGCTGCTGCTGCCCCCTGACATCCTTCCTGCCTTCCTGACAGATGTTACTGCCTTGAGGCAAAAACATCTAATCTGCTCATGAATCAGTGTGTGAACTGCTGCAGTTTTCAGCTCAATGCTTTGGAGTGGATCAGGAGGGGTGCCAATTTCAGCTATTAAATTTTAGTCCAATGTTGCATGTCTTTCAGAGACCTTGGACTCCTACAACCTACCTAAATAGCTTCTTAATGTATTGTCAGATGTTTGCCCTGCTCATTCCTTCTGTTTGTGTATTTGCCTTTATTCTCATGCAGTATTTCATTCTAGTCTTGATTTTACACTTTGTTTTATGGTCATCTTAAATCTTTGCTTTTTCAGCAGTTCCTTATCTATGGCTTAGAGAACTTGATTTCAGTCATCATATTTCAAGAATACAAAATGCATATGATTTAAAAACACACAAAAAATAACTGGAAAAGGGCCACCTGGAGGTTGAAGTTCTGAACTTTAATTATGTATGAATAAGAACCTGTGGTTTCTGGATTTTGTTTGGTTGGGGGTTTTGTATTTGTATTAACCTCCTGGTGGTCTGTTGTGCTTCTACAGTCTGCAGACAGGTTGTTGAGTTTTTCATTTTGTTTCATCTATCCTGGCAGACATAACATTACAATGGCTTATTCAGCACTCCAAATCAAGAAACTGTTGAAGAAACTTTTGCTGAAGATAGCTCTTCCCCAGTCACTTTGACTCCTATCAGCTATACACACTGAAAAGATAAGGAATGCAACTGTCTACTCCCAGAACTCACTGTGGTCATATTTGTTAACAGAAGTAAATCTGACCTGTAACTTGTCTGTCTATTTTCATTCTTTTTTTTTTTTTTGAATCCACATTGTCTGCCTAGGTGAAATTCCTGAACGCCTTAATATAAGACTGGAAGAAATCAATAAGTTTTTGAGCTGAAATGTTTTGAGTTTATGCATGCAAATTGTCAAGTACGTAGTAATTTTTTTCTAATTTGAAACTGAATAAATTGTGCAGTGGAAACAAATGGCTGGTTTTTTTTTAATGTAGCATATAATTATTCACACAGAGTATCTTCCCTCTGAACACATGTAGTTAAGTACTAATAATCAATTAAAACTATAATTAAGAGCTTCTTATTTGAACAAAATGCTGATATTCAGAACACTTTCACATACTCTGGAGAAAATTTATTTATGAAGTTATGTATGTGTAATTACTTAGTTTTTCCAGTCACTAATGTGAATTATTCATATGAATAATCTTTTGGAACTGAAAAATAAAACATTCTGGACAATCTTGTCATTCTTTATTGGGAAAGGAGAGTCTGGAATTGTAGTGGATATTTTTTTTTCTTAAACAGAGAGTGAAATAGAGAGCTGGTGACATCATGCACATCATCTCTGACATTATTAACCCCCAAATTAATGGATTTCCTAAACACTTTTACTGTAAATGAAATGGTGTTTGTGGACTACTCTGTCCATTCCTGAACACTTCAGATTTTCAAGTATGCAACATAAAGTAGCTGGAATAGCTGAAATAGGATTAATCCTTTGGAAATATATTAAAGACACAATTCACTTCTTAAATTTTGATGCTTTGCTAAATCTTACAGATATTGTCTTCCAAGTGCCTCACTTAAAAAGCACTCTGATGGGAACTTTTCTGTGCCTATGGAAATTGTATTGCATATGGAAAGTTCATGTCGAGAAACAGTAGACTGACACTCAGTGACCAAGTGTTTCAAGGACACTCGCAGATCCAAGAGGGAGAAATTCAGGCATGGTGTTCTAAAGATGCTGTAAATGGATCGATTGCTATAGTATTGGAAAGGCTGTAAGTCATTTATGCAGTTCTCACACTTAAGTACATGAACTATAGAAATAGCAACATTTTTCTGTCACTTCTATTTGAGAATGCTTTTAGGCTAGGGGCTCTGATAAGATGCTAAGAACATATGGCACAGAGACCCAATAAAATCTTTCTTGAGTGTTACAGGAATGCTACAAGCATGATAAGCATTATAGCACATGTTGATAATGTTTGCAGTCTCACCTGCAGAACTGTGGCCACAGGGGCTCATAGTTCTGTGGTAGCATGAAAATAATTTGACTGAGTGCTGGGTGCTCAGTACGTAAATAAGTGGTGGATGCTCCTGAAAGGGGATGTTGCAAATGACCTTCCAAAATCAGATGACATGTAATCCATCTAGTGATAATTTGTATGGCAAAAAAACAGCACTCGGTGGCAAAAGTGATGAATTTCAAACACTCTTATTGCTCATGGACTTTTGAAGGAGTAGAGCCATTGTAAAATACACTGGAATTGCACTCACTATGCACATGATACATTAGAAGAGCTAGTTCTGCACTAGTGGTCTCAATATCCTCCCTGTTGTGCTTTTTGGCAGTAGTGCCTCATCCTTCAGAGCTATCATCCTGGCATGGGAAATCATGCTTCTGACATAAGAGCTCCACCTCTCTGAATCCCTGTTTAGTCTGAATCCCTTCTCTCACCCATTGCTGCAGGAGGTTTTTGGGAGCTGACAAAACTTCCTTGCAGGTTTATTGCAGTTGGTAAGAAAAGCAGTGCTGGTGCCTATCCTTCCCTTACTATCCTCAGTGAAATATTTCCTTGGGAGGTGACCAACCAAGTGACCTTCCTGTGTGTGGTATCAAGTGCCAGTGCAACCTAAGGACAACCTGTGGAGGGAGGAGGTCAGGTTCCAGACTGGCTGAATGAATCTTTGGGAATAAGAGGTGAAAATCAGAAGTTTTGCTATTAAAATTATCCCATTACGCACTGTATACTGATTTTTCCCTCATTTCTCCTAGTGTGTGACCTTGTATTGAAACCTTAGGCAAATCAGTTCAGGCACTGATTTCACTGTTACCATTTGCAACAGCCTGTCTGTTTTTCAACAATTTGCCTTCAAGTAATTTTTCAGAATGGGCTTAGCTGAAGCTGAGTGTTTACTGTCATGTCCAATAGCTTTGTGGGAAAGATGAATTGTAGATGACTGACAGCTGTGACATCTTATTTCTGAGACCATATTGCTAGGAAGGGTTACAGAGATCTAGACCACTGGAGACATCATTGCAGCAAAATTGGAGAGGTCACAAAGGTGTCTGCCAGGGAGCCTCTGTGCAGGAACTGTCCCCTTGCTCAGGCAGCAATACACAATGCAGTGCCTTGCACAGATCCATGCTCGGTGTTTCAGAAGCAAGGAGGACGTGCAGAGACAAGGAGTGTTCACACTGATTTCTGCTTCTCAGCACTCTGAGAAGGTGACTGCAAGGCAGAGGAGCAGAGACTGCTGTTGTGCTCTGGCTCTGCTTGAGTGGTGGTGAGTGCCCTGCTGTGCTCGAAGGTCCTGGTGCCCACCCAGCATGCGTGGTGCTGGCAGTCTGATCTACATGCACAGCATCCTCCAGGCTCTGGGAAAAGAGCAGCGTTGGGGGATGTGTTCAGCTGAGGAGCTAGGGCTGACCTTCAGTTTAGACACAGCTAGAAATCCCACACCCTACAATGCCAAGAACCCTAAAGCAGCACAAGTGTAACAGTGATACAGACAAGTTTCCCTTCCCTTTTTTCCTTCAAGTGTAGGAACAGTTCTAACTGTCACCCAGGGCTATAAAGGACCATACCGTGCCAACCATCTGTTTTACTTTTATTTATGATTTTTTTTTTCCTGCTAGCGATGTAATTCCCCTCATATTTCTTTTCCATTTACATTGTGTATTGTAGGAAGCAATCATGAACATAAAATTTTAGTTAAATGATATTAAAAAAAAACCCCAAAGTTAAGTTTTTTAAAAAATGCACTATAAAACTTCTACATTTATTGCAGAGAGCAGTGACACATAGGTAATTTGTTCCTGAATAAGCTATTTTGTAAGATGCTGTTTTTTCAGTCACCTGAGCAGCATATTAAATTGAATGCCTCTGTTCTGTGCTTTAGGACAGGGTGTACATACCAGCTGTCACAAGACTTTCGAGCAGGTGATGGAACATATACAAGAATTGTGTATAGGGACACCAAAATTTTAAAGTTTGTGAAACAGAACAGACTGTACTTTTGGCTCGTGTCTCCACCAAGGCTCCTCAGCCTCTGGCTGTGCCCCAGCCAGGTCAGTGTCATGCACATTGTGATCCTGCATCACAAACTGCCTCTCAGGCCACAGTACCATCGCTTGGAAGCCTGTGAGGGAGTGGGGTTTGGGAGAAGGGCTGGCTTCTGGCTATCTTCTGTGCTGTGGTTTCCAAGCCAGTTCATGCCTTGGAGTCAGTAAATATCCATCCATACTGTACAGCTGTGCAGCGTTTGTTCCCACGGATTTGTCTTACTCAAATGCCTTCAGAGAGCAGGACACATTTCTCCGTTTCCCTTCAAAGATCCCAGGGTACACTGACTGGAGCCTTTGGATGTCTCCATTGTATTTTTATGCTTGGCACCTAAGAAATAGATACACTCTTTTACGAGGAGTACTTGCAAATCCAGTCTAGAGCCAGAGGTCAACAGCACAGAGCGGTTGCTGGAAGACAAAATACTGAAAGCAGGTAAATATGAGATGTCCTTACATCCTTCTAGAGAAGGATGGTTTTAAGATCTATGGGGCAATTAATAAGAACAAACATCATGTGACATCAGATAGCAAATTTTACCCCTGACAAAAGATGATGTTGCACTATGCAACATCAATCAATGATCTATGTCATCATAGACTACCTGGCACTAGTAAACTGAAAGAAAACAGTATTCCAGGCTCTCAGAAGATACAGTCATCTAAAAGCTCAGAGCATAGGACAGGGTAGAGCTTTTTTTCCTCCACTGCTGAAGAAATGGGACATCTGTGAGAAGTCATGCTCTGTTCCCTCAGCAGATACAAGGACTTCATGACAGACTGAGACTGGATACTGTTGTGTTTTCAGCTTTCCATAGAAGCCTTTCCAGATTGTACATACTGGCAATGGTGTCACCCTCAAAAGCAGCAAGCTCTGCCTTTCTTGGTTGGCCTCCTGCCATGACAGGCATTTTCCTCTGCAACTCAAGACAAGTGACCTGACAGTTGTCCATCCTGGCTTTAACCCTTTTCAGGAACTGCTGTTTATTTCCATTCTCTCAACACTTTGCTTGCTGGAAAAATCGATGAAACCCAAAGAGTCTTCACAGTGCTAAAGTCATTTTGAAAGACGTCATATCCCACTTCTTGAGGACAATGTCTTCATTGCAGCATCACCTACAGGATCCCATGAGGAAAGGGGAATTTGGAATTGGGCTAACAAGAAAATCTGAAGAGAAAATGCAGTCCAAGTTGTATGGGCAATGTGAGAAAACATGAGTTTGTGGTATGCTATCAACAGGGATAGTCCCTTCACCAGCCCCCAGTTCTGCAAAGAGGTGGGGCAGTGCCAAGCAGCACTTGAGTGCTGCAGGCAGTGTCCAAGCCCCTCACTTACCCTAACCTTTTCTCTACCTGTGTGGTTGTATTTTTCTGGCCCTGGAAATACTGCCTCTCTTGCCTTTTCAGGTTTGGCTGTTGTGCAGGCCTTCACCAACTCCTGGGGAAGGGAAGAAAGCTGATGCTGCCATAGTCATGTGGCAGCTGAGGGGGTTGGCCAGCATCTGCCTCAAGGCTCAATGCTTGCTGAGCCTTGCAGGCCTGATGGATTGAAAAAAGGACAGAAGATGTGTAGCTCATGGCAGCCATCTGTGAGTCTCTGCTCTCCACTTGGAAAGGAAGGAGCAGGATAAAGAAGATTACTGCCCTGCTGTACAGTTTCCCCATGATCAGTTGGGTGCCAGACTCTTTGTGACATGGTTAGGTAATCCTCCTTGCAGTTGCCTGGAATTGCACAAAATCTAATGAAGGATGGGGCTGGGATAATTTTTTTTGTCTGAGAAATTTAGAAGAAGCACAGCTTTTAATAGAGTGGACAGGCAGTCCTGTGACATCCTGTGGAACAGACTTTGTCCAGCTGATGCTGGGATGTGTTGATGGCCTTGGTCCCTCTGGAGGTGACTGTCCTCCAGCAGAAGCGTTTGGATTGGCACTAAAATGAAACACTGAGAAGGGTTAGGCACCTCTGAATAGATTTTCCCAATGTATCTCCAGGGCCCTGATAGTGTGGACAAGTTGTGGAGCCTTTTAATAGTTTGGTTTGAGAGCTGCTGCTCTGGATGAGTCTACTTTTCATGGGCTTTTCATGGGCTTTTCATGGGCTTTTATGTTTCCAGCACTTCTTGTGATGAAGTCAAAGCTTCACTGAGTTGAAGAAATAGACAAGGGATTTCTCTGTAATATTTGAACATCTAATCCTTGCTAACAGAGGCAATTTCTCCCTGGGACTCAAATGCAGTCATTTAGAAAATGCTTTTGTTTTTTGTCTGAGTTGGACCAGATTGCACCTACTGCATATAATTTTGCAAAATGGTCCCCAAGGAGGGTAGCTTGTCTGCCTTTGAATTTCAAAAACTGAAGCACTATGATGCATCTGTGTAGCCAGTATACTTTGTCAGGGTAAGTTATTTACAGGTAAGTGCACTTGAAGTAAGTGGGTTTGTTAAGCATCGTTGCCTGACTCTTTGCTCATTGTTATCTATAGATTTTAAGGAAAGTATTTTTTCTCTAGAGGACAGCAAGTCAATATATTTTCCTAACCCATCCTTCAATATAAAATCAAGCATGTGCACTGCTGGTATTTAAGGTTATTTACCAACTAAAGGACAAGAAATCCAAGTTTGCAGCATGCCACTTGATTTGGAGGTAACATGGTGCAGCCATATTGGATCAAGAACTGTGCTGCAAAGATCCAAGAATAAAAGATCTCCCATGTTTTTGAACAGCCTGTTCCTTATAATGTTGATAACATTACCTAAGTAAGCTTATCCTCCTTATATGCTGTGGAGAAGTTGTCCTCTAGTCTAAAAAAGAAACTGGAGTAGATCCTGAAGCTCAAGATTATTGATGCACCATTTATGCAGCATCTTGTACCTTCCTTAATCTTTCTGTTTGAGTTGCCAAAGTTTATAGCAGTAGGACTTGAATGGAGTGTTTTAAAACACCCAAATAGCTGTATATTTGCTCTATTTTTGGCAGACGTGGTGAAGTCTAGTGATGAGATATGGTGTGTCAGCTTCCCCTTTCTACTCACATATGGACACAGAAACTCCAGGGATGAGTAGATCTCACAGAGTAAACTGCTGCTTCTGTATCCAAAAATGCAACTTTCTGGCTAAGAAAGAGGTGATCTGATGCCTCTATAGTTCAGAACACAGCATAGGAGTGTATATATATATGTATGTATGTATGTATGTATGTTTGTATGTATGTATGTATGTATGTATGTATTAGTGCATGAAGCAGTTGAATGTATATCAGACATAGACAAGGAGGATTTCTTGACATTTGTTGGACAATTTGTAAGTGTATTCTTCAAAAAGTAGCTAAAATGAGACTTTTTGGAAAACAGTCACTCCTTTTCAGTCCCTAGAGAGCAGTAAATTGTGTTTTGAAGGCTTAGGCTTTACCTTTATTTTTAAACCTTTAATCCAAATCCACACCCTAGGTCTTGATCCATTCACAACCCTGAATACACATGCAGAAACTTTGATGGAATATAAAAGTATAAAGTATCCATATACTTTACGTGTGGTTGTACATGCAGGTGGGTAGGTGGCTACCTGCCTACTTGATTAAGGTCAAAATTTAATAGGTATTTGGAAGGAGAGACCATCAGTCACAAGGAAGAAAGAGCCCTACATGGACTCTCTTCTGCAGAAATGAATGTGGATTATCTGTAAGCATTTTTGGTGTTCTTATGGTGCAGGGAGGTCTGTAAGTGCTCCAGAAAGAATCTATCATGTTAATTTTGATATTTATTATACACTGAGCCATTTAATTCAGCTTCCAGGTCAGGTGAATTAAGAGCCTGTAATACCACTAGACATCTGACACCCTTCAGTATGTGCCATCTTGGATCATTCCTCAGCACCCCAGAGTTCAGCTCCCAAACTATCACTGCCCATTTTCTTGGTCTGCAGCAGATGGAAAATGCCCTGAGTGCTCTGGGTCTGACTGTTAATCTGACGACTCCCACATTAAGACAACTTTCATGTTTCTACAACCTCAGCTTCCATGCTGAGTGATCGAAACCATTTTTATCATGCATCTCTTTATCAGCTGATTTATCCCCTTGTGCTATACAGAAAAATCCACTGCTTATCTGGAGGACCTCCCGAGGAGTGGAGAAATGGGTTGGTCAAAAAGTGAGTTCCATTTGCCTTGAGAAATTGCATCATCTTTGAGAAAGATGAATTACTGTCACTGTAAGGCCAGTCACCCATGAAATGAAATGGAAGAGAATATACTCATAATATAAAATTCTCAGAGGGCTCTCTTCTATTTCCAGGACCTGAGAGTTTGATTTTGTTAGTTTTGCTTGTAAGGGAGCCAGGCAGTGAGCCTTTTAACTTTTTTATCACCTCAGACCCTATTTCTTTGGCTCTGCACAGTATTCTCTGCACTCTGAGATTTTTTCAGTGTTTATGACCCGACTTGAATTGCGCTTCTGAATGTTACGAATTGTGAGTTTCAACCTTTTGGGTTAGCAAGTTGTGTCTTTTGTTAATGCACTGAATGACAAAAAATAAAATATGTCTGTTTGAAGATACTATTTTAGTTAATAGAGTGATGATTTAATAAGTGCCTATCACTTATTGCCTATCACTTAGAGTGATGATTTAAGAAGTGCTTTATGTTTTGTCCATGACCATCAGCAAATGCACATGACTTATTTTACATATCATTCATATTGCTGTTAATTGTCTTAGTCTGTTTGCTGCATGGTCTAGAAAGTAAAGGTATTTTATCTGTGAAAAGTTAAGGTTAACATATCACACAGCATGGGTCAGTCTGGAGGGGACCACAGTGATCATCTGGTCCAACATCCCTGCTCAAGCAGGGCCATCCCAGAGCACATTGCATGAGATTGTGTCCAGACACTTCTTGACTCCACAGCCTCTCTGGGCAACCTGTTCTGGTGTTTGGTCACCTGTACAGTAAAGAAGTTCTATGTCATATTCAAGTGGAACTTTCTGTGCTTCAGTTTCTGTCCATGCCTCATGTCCTATTGCTCAGCACTACTGGGAAGAGCCTGGCTCCGTTCCCTTGGCACCCTCCCTTCGGATATTTATCGGCATTTGATGAGGCCACCTCTCAGCTGTCTCTTCTCGAGGCTGAACAGCCCCAGCTCCCTCAGCCTTTCCCTTTAATAGACATACTCCAGTCTCTTAATTATCTTTGTTGTTCTCTGCTGGACCCTCTCCAGGGGCTCCATTTCTCTTGTCCTGAGAATCGCAGGCTTGAACAGAGTGCTCCAGGTGTGGCCTCAGAAGGGCTGAGTAAAGAGGCAGGATTTTATGTCTTAGTTTCTGTTAATGCTCTTTCTAACACACTCTGGGATTCCATTGGCCATCTTGGCTACAAGGACACGCTGCTGTGCCATTGACAGAGCCTCCAGATCCCTCTCTGCAGAGGTGCCTCCCAGCAGGTTGTTCCCCAGCCGGTACTGGTAACCTGGCTTTATTCTTTCCCATTTTGTTCAGTGGAAGAATGAAATAATCTAATGTGTTCTTAACCTTCTCTAACTTCTCGAATTCTCTTCATTCTCATTTCTCTGATAACTAGGAAGTCCTAAAGCTGTTTCTCATGCATTTGACAAAACACTATTACATGCTTCATTTGCATCAATTACAGAAAAAGCAGAACTGAATGGCCTCTAAGTGGGGATAGAATGATACCTTTAGCACTTCAAGAAAGCAATATTTAATAAAGACTAGGAAAGATCTATCATGCTAGCACCAACCATTCTCTCTGAAAATACTGTGCTTTGGAAATATAGTAAAGCAGAAAGAGAATGGAATACACTTATGACATATTTTAAAGGTATTGCTAAAGAGATTAGCAATTAATCCCATACACATTTGCAATTTCATTGTTTGGAGTATTTTTTTGAAATCACATTATAATAAGTTCACTGAACTCCTTTTATCCTTGATGTTTATATGATCATCTGGAAATATTTTATGAGTGGGTTTATAGATTTCTATAAATAAAAAATAAAAAAATTAAAAGAATTGAGGAACAAGGTAGGCTTTATTGAAGGTAGTGATTATCATTCATAAGAACTTTTTTTTCTACTGATTTTTTGACTGGTGTGTATTAATTGGTTTTCATTGAGAAGAAAGTAAAGCAGTCACACTGCCCTGCGTGTCTCAAAACAAAGTTCAAAGTTGCAGTTCTGTCTATGTTGAACTAAGCATCAAACAGGAAAACACAAACAAAATAATGCTGCTGTAGTCAAACTGTTGGGAAACTGGTTGCTAATTAAATCTGGCATAACTGTCAAAATAACTGTGCAATACATTTGAGAAATGAGACTACAAAATCACATGTAAGAAATCTGAGCATCAGAATTTCTCAATTTACTTGAGCTGTAAACTAATAAATCAATGTCTTTAAAATGAGATGAAAGATGAGGGAACAGCAAGAGATGTTTCCACACTGCACAGAACAAAATGTATTAATAATTTTAGTGGATATTTTAATGATATTTAATTGCTGTACTTTAAGTCTTAAACAGAGGATTTTAATGGGCACTGTAAAATTTTTGCCATTAGTTTTCAGTGCAATAAAATTAAATGTCTGATGCTGAACTGGTACAAATCAGTGAAGTCAGTGGACTCACAGATACAATGAGGCTTAAGTCTCTCATTTTACATCAAGTGCAGCCAATCTGCACTATCAAATATTGCAAACAGGAAAACATGTTGTGTGAAACCTGGAGTAGGAATGGCATCTTTTGGGGAGGACAATTGAAGGTCATCATTGCTGGCTGAGGTTTACTGGTCCAGTGGCTAATGAAAACTGACAGATTACTCCTCAGGAAAAAAAATCTCCTTGCAAAAATAACAACCATGCAAATTAATATGATGCACAAAAGGGGTGAAGATTTATGTGCCTGTTTCCCGCATCCCTTTCATCTGGCTTTCTTTTATTTTTTTGCAGCTCCCTAATGATGCTCATTTGTCTGCTTCACTTACTGCTGCCTCCCCTCCCTCCCATGCCACTCTATTACTGCTGGGGCACATGGGGCTGCATCTTCCTGGCCTCTCTCCATCCCCACTGTGGTGTTTTTGATGGCAGTGGAGCTGTTGCAGCTGAGGAATCTCCTTAGCCCATCTCTTCATGCCACTTCTCTGCCAGAGTCGATCTCCTCACAGCCCAGGGGCTGGGCTGGGCTGCAGCCCTGCCCTGCAGCTGCTGCAGGTCGTAACCTTGCTCTTGTGTTAGTTAGCAATCTGTGAGTTGCTGAGCTAGGAGTGAGCTGGTTTATTGCCTCCTTGGTTAACCTCTGCCTGCCAGCAGAGCTGGGCTTCTGAGGTGGCAGCCCAAGTCCATGCAGATCAGCAGGAGGATTCCTTACTGCTTTTGATGAAAATAGGACACTGGCTCTAGATTACCCACAAGACTCAATTCTGCTGTGACTTTTACAACAGTTAGGAGATCAGCTTGAGCAAAACATGAGTAAAGCTCTCATTTCTGTCCTACCATATTGCAGCTAAATTCAGTTGAGAAATAATGCAGTTACCCTTCTCTACTTCCATCTTCCTTCTTACACTTCCTCCCTATTGTCTTTGCTCTGAATCTGAATTTGCTTTGAATCTGAAATTAAATTCTGGCTTCCTAGAACAAAGTCACTGACTTTCCATTTAATGTGCAAGATGTTAGACTTTTTGGAAGGTTGTTATATGATAAATGTGTAATGGAAAATCTGTTTTCTGCACTTAGCTGGAGAGTAATTAATCCTAGGTCTTTTTCCTTCCTTCTGGGAATGGAATATCAGCTACTTCCTGAGGATGAGAGGCAGTTGGCAAGAGGTAGCTTTCTTGATGAAGTGAGTTGCATGGTGGATTTCTCTGAAGATATAGATATTGAGCAGGGTCTGTATATTAATAGAATGAAGCAAAAGGGAGGGAAAGGGA
The DNA here is from genome assembly GCA_013397245.1 of Thryothorus ludovicianus. Lineage (NCBI taxonomy): Eukaryota > Metazoa > Chordata > Aves > Passeriformes > Certhiidae > Thryothorus > Thryothorus ludovicianus. The sequence goes on along the minus strand of VZTB01005683.1, from coordinate 641,916 downwards.
GAACAGAAGAAAACCTCTTTGCTGCCTCCTTGCCCCTCAAAGCCAGGAACAGCTCTCCCCCCTGAAGGTTGTTGTAAAATAGTTGGTTCTCTGTTTCATCTGCCCTCAATCTAAAGTAGCAGAATATATGTATAAAATACATTTGTAAGTATACACACTGGTGTGCACACATGTGTACACGTGCCTATATAGTATGATAGCTGATGCACTTTTTATTAAATATATGATATAATGTATTAATGAGCTTTGGTCTGAAGTTTAGCTTTTCACAGCACTGTGTGAAGGGCTGTTTTGGTAAAAACCCATCAGCATTAGATAACTTTCTAAATTCCTTACTCAAGTACAGGAGAACTGTTACAGATAAATGCTCATGTACTTTCATTTCTGCACATTCCTGGCTTTGTAGTTTGCAAATGTGTCTTCTGCTTTGTGTTTAGAAAATAAGCTTTTTTTTTTTCTGCTTTTACATTAAGAGATATGAGATCATACTATGAAATAAATCTATTTTTAAAGTCTTCCAGATGTCAAGGCATCCCTTTCCTGCATACATTTTCATCTTTTGAAACAGGACATTGGGAAACTTAACAACTCCTTGACTCCCTAGAGCATTGCTCTTGGTTGGGAAGGGTTTAAGAGTGATGGACTGGTTTTTATGTTACCTGCACTGGTTGCTAAAATTGATCCAATCTCTTTTGCAACAAGTGATGACCCTTTTAACATACATATAACTGGGAGTTGATATAGCCAAGAACTCCTTTCTATCTCTGGGAGAAATTTCTTTTCTTTGCCACCTGCAGACATTTGCGTCCTGCTGTGTTTATTAAACGGCTGGCCTAGCTATTGCTGAGATAGGTAGCTTTGGGGTGACAGGGGGATATATATGTACCAAAAATGTTTTTTACCACTAGTTTGCTCTAGCTGAAGTTACATGTAGAGAGAGTGAATGAAAAAAACTCAGTGTATATTATTTTGCAGTTACAGAGAAATGAAACAAACTGCTAGTTTTATTCCTTGCTTTTCTTTTCTAATCTCTTTTACAAGCTGAATATTTAACAATTTTAACGTAAAACTTAATTTGAAGAAATTCTACTCAGAAATGCACTATGCCAAAAACAGTAAGCAATGCAATGTGCTCCCCATTCTCCTTTCAGGGGAGGAAAAATAAGCTAAAGTATTTTAAGATATGTACATATTGGTATCAGAATGCAGTAGTTGCTCAAAGCAAACTTCATCCTACTTTTGATAATGGAGTAAGCATTCAGGATGGAATCTACAGCTATATGTTTGCAAGTTAGGAGGATTAGGTGGCAGAAAGATAAATTTGTTATCCAGAATCATTCACATATTCTGTTTGCCACCAGCTGATGTACCTTCATCATTCTCCCCTGAGAGTAATAATGATATTTTCTATTGTCTTTGTACATGTGACAGACGCTGAGCTGAATTCAAGAGATTGCAACAAGATAAATCTATTTAAACCAACATAAATCACTGACTTAGGGCTGCTTTCTTTCTTTTTGTTTTCCTTTTCCTGTAGGCTTTCCTGGAACCTACTTGGCCATGCATTAGAGTGAATACTATTGTTCAGAGCAGTAAGTTTGCTGAAATGCTGCCTCTTCACTGAAAAGAACAGCAAGCCCCATTCCAGTGATCAACAATCACAGTTTGGGAGCTACTGAGAAGTAGTTGACTGCTGTTTACTCCTTGGAAAGTCTGTTCCTATCTTAACTGAATTGGGTAAAGGCAGGGAAAAAAGGGACTTTCTTAGTTCTTTACTGCTCTTAGAAAACCCTAGATTTTTTTTTTTAATACATAATCTTAGAATGGTAGCTTTTAGCTAATACCTTTATAAAATGAAGTTATCCTTTGCAACACAAAGTAGGATCATGCAGTACCCAAAGAGAGGGAACATCTTTCAACAGAGTGACTTTGTTTGCAGTGTGACAGAGGCACACAAGTTTGGTGTAGGATGTCACTGATTGTGAGACAGACTTAGAGTAAGTGCCAGGCAGACCCTACTGGCACTTCTGGTGCAACAGGATAAAAGACCCCATGGGTTTGGGATGGATAAGTACCATCTCTGCTCATGCCATTTCAGAAAAAGCTGATAATTTAGAATATCTCTAGCACATGTCAGGTAAATCTAAGTAAATCTAATCAAATAAAAGTGTTTGGCATCTTCTTTATCTTCTTTATTGCTACCTCGCAGACTAAAATCACTGACGTATTCAAACTACAGTCTTCCCTCTGCCTATTGTATCATGATAAAACTACATAAGAAGTTGGACAAAGATTCCTTTTCTTGTTAAATTCCATTGCTTTTTAAAAATTCAGCTTTCTACCCCAAGAGCTGCAAATTCTCTGAAGACTACATTCAGGATCTTGGAGGACACAGCAGCAATACTTCTGGAGGGGTCTCCATCATCCCAGAGAGGTACTATATGTGCACAGGCTGGTTATATGACATGCACAGTAAAATCCAGCAAGAGTCTTTGAACATATGGCTCAGCAACAGCTGTCTGCCTGCACAGATGGAGTGAATGTGGTGATTTATCTGTTCATGTGCAGCAGCAGCTTCTGAGCCACACCACAGTCACTATGGCCATGGAACATGTAAGATGCTAGCAGTGAAGAACAGCTATTCCAGCACTGATTAATGCATCCTGTGACTATTCCAAGCAGGCTCCTGTCCTTGTACTGAAAGATGGCACTAGCACTCTGTTATCTGCCTGTATGATCTCAAGCATAATAGGTACCCAGAGCCAGGTTCAAAGGTGTTAACAAGACAGAGGGGAAATACTAACTTGTATTCAGTCTTGAAAGTTACCTGGTCATGGAAACCTGGTCTCAGTGTCTCAGCAAGTTTTGTCCTGTATCTTTCTAGAGATATTCAGTCTTGTTAAGAGACTGAAGAATCACAAAATAAGACAATATATTGGAGTTGAAAGGGGTCCACAAGGATCACCCTGTCCAACTCCTGCCCTGCACAGCTCCATCCCAAATAGTCACACCCTGTGCCTGGGAGCATTGTCCAAACACTTCTTGAGTTCTGTCAGGTGATGACTTCCCTGAGGAGCCTGTTCAGTGCCTTACCACCCTCTGGGTGAAGAACCTTTTCCTAGTATTCAGCACAAACCTCTCCTGACACAACTTCAGGCCATTCACTCAGGTCCTGCACTGATCACTACAGAGAAGAGATCAGTGCCTGCCCCTTCTATTTTCCTCACAAGGAAATTGTAGACCGTGATGAGATCCCAGCTGTGTAAGAGTCTTTTGTTGCTTCAGTCAACCCTTTTCCTCTGACTGATGATTTTCCCCACAAGGCAAGAGCTTTTGTATCTCCTTATGCTTTTATCAGGCTAGAAGTAAAAAATATATTTTAAGGAATTATAATGGGAACCATATCATAATCATAGCATTATACTGTGATTGAATAACACTTTAAAATATTCTTTGTAACCTATAACTTGAAAACTTGGAATCTTCCAACCTTTTCATATTTAATTGAAATTATAATGTTTTAACTAACTCTTAATTTTTCAGTGATTTCCTTAAGTTCAGCAAAGCCTCATGAAGTTACGTTCCACAAACTAATGGTGTGTTGTGTGACGTCCCTTAAATATTGTGCATCTCTCTCCTGTCATGGGAAGCTTTATCTCAAAAGCTACTACAGGTTCAAAAGCCTGTACTGTTGAGTGGGGCAGCAGATTCTAGTGGGAGAAAGGAACAACTTTAGTTTTGCTGTAAAGCTGCAGGCATTATAGACAGCCAGGTAATATCCTGACTCTGCTTAAATCACTGGCAAAATGTCTGCTGACTTCAATAAAGCCAGGATTTCATCCACAACATCTTTAATAATCTGTGTCAAAATGAGATCAGTTCTTTGCTGTGAGTGGGAAGACATGAAATTGTTCTAAAATGGAAAATGGACAAGTTGCCAGTAACGAAGAGACATCAGGGAATTTGAGAAGCTTCCATCTGGGAAACATCCTCAGTTAGTCTTCCGTGTATATAAAAATATGTTTCCTGCCTTCCACAGCTAATTAACTAGGATGAAAAAACAATTCTCCTGGTGGGTATATCCAGTACTCGGACTATGATATGAAATCAGCTAGTCTGTCATTGTCAGAAATACTGCTGGAATTTTGACTTTTATAGAAGTATCATCATGCCCCCTTTTTCTTTAATCTGTAGGTGTTGAAACAAAACCTAAGCAGGTCTTTAAAATTAATTCATGTTATCTAGTATTTTCTAGAACAATTCAGGTTAGAAGATAGGACTTGAGTCTTCCAGGTTTCCAAAAACTTAAGTTCCAATACAGAAAATACAGTATATACCACTGTTAATTTTGGCTGAGATTACCTGGCAATGCCAGTAACAACAGACATGGTGTTATATTTTAAAATCCTGTGAGTAAGTAACTTTTCTGCCTTCTTTGAGGAGTCAGTAACATTAAGTTAATGTTACAAGAAGGGAGAAATCTGATTTCAAAAATACATACACCAAAGTTCACAAGTTTGCCATTAATTATGTAAAATAATACCGTTAAAGAACTACAAGGATAAATTAAGTTCTCCAGTATTATTAGAATAATAAAGTAGTTATTAAAGTTATAAATGCATTTTTATATAATTAGATAAGTCAGTCAGGTTCTCTGGTAAGTTTTTACCATTCTGTAGACTTCTAAACATCTATTTATTAATCGATAGATAAAGACATAATCTCTCCAAATTAAAATACACTTATCTTCCTGTGAAAAGCAACCAGATTCCTTTTCACCTGATGCTGAAGATTTCTGCAGAAAACTTTATTTTGCATCTTTGCTTTTTAAGCAATGGCTGATTATCAATCTCTGCTCCTCTGTGATAATCACAGCTGGATTTTCTTTCTTTCTTTAACAGCAGTAATCATAAGTAAGTAATAATTGGCTTAATCAAAGTGGCTTTCTTTTCAATTCCATCTTCAGTGGAGCATCTAAAAAGCCAAGTCAAATGCTCTATTGCATTCAGGAAATACTTCCAGAGAAACATTATAGCTACAAGTTAAACAGAGAGCATCTTCTGCTAAATCTTGAGATTTTTCTGTGGCAATACAGAGTGTGAAAAAGAAAACAAAGTTAATATAGCCTCTGAAAAAGCTGAATTGCTTTCTACTCTGTGGTAAAGGGAAGAACACAATGCTATGAAAATCTGAGAAAAAGGAACAAAATATTAGTTTCCTTTTTTGTGCCCATTTACTGGGATAATTACTTCAGTAGTAGAACTACAACTTTTTTGGAATAGGAAAAGCTTGTCTCCATTCACTAGTTTTATAATAGCTGCTGGTATAGTGAAATCTAGAATTCTGCAAGAGAGGTCCTTTATCTCATCTACTGTTCATTGTAAAGCCAAGTTTCTCTATTGTCCTCAGATTTGTTTGCCCTTTTTGGTCTTGCTGTACCACGGAAGAGACAAAGAAAGAACTTATTTAGACACAGAGTCCCAGATCCTGCAAATATAGACCAAATGAAGTTGTGTTGTATGTAGAGGAATATTAGCAAACTATCAGGCAGAAACAAGTGGATGTGAAAGGCTTCTTGATACATATGCTTGCCAGTCAGTCCTACCCACCCACAAGATTTTTTATGTATCTGATGTCTCTGTGACATAAGTACAAATAACTCAAGGATATCTGATTGCCGTCTTCTAATAAGAGCATAATCCTCTAGGTAAAAATCAGATTTTTCTCAAGCTACCATTCTCCCAGTACAAAGCTTATGTTCCCCAGCTTTACAGTGGTCTGGACTGAGCAGGGAAATGGAGGAGTGTTCCCACGTGAACCCTTCCTCTTCTGATGTGTGGATACCCTCCCTGGACCAGAGAGCTTGAGAGCAGCAGCCCTTCCAGGCTGTGGACAACCCAGATTCAGGGCTCACTCTGGCTTGGCAGGGGTCCCTGGGGTGTAGGCTGCCGTGCAGGCACACAGGCAGCAGCACTGCTGTGTTCAGATGGCAAGAGCAGGGCTGAGAGCCTGTGCTGAGTGCTGGCTATTGATCGGGGCAAGCTCAGCTGTGCAGGCACAAGAGGCCCTTTGAGTCTCTGCATACACTGAGAAGCTGAGAGATGCAAACTCCTAATTTAGGCTCTCTAAATTGCTCTCTGGAGGTGTTCAGAGCTGTCTTGTCCTGTCTGTCATGCATTTAAAGAAGTTGGGCATGCTTCCTGTGCAGCTTGCACTAAATATAAAAGGACAGTTGCCTGATTTTAAGAGAGTTTAGTTTAGACATAAGCTCAGGGTAGGGTGGAATCCAACTCAGGTTCACTGTGCGGGTGATCTCCAGCTCTGAAATGGAAATGGCAACCCTCTGCATGGAAGTTGTGTAGTTTTATATACATTAAGAAACAGATGTGCTTCTGATTACGCTGCCAGCTACATTGGACTGAAGCCCTTCAAACCCCCCAGCTTGTCTTAGGGCCCCCTTCTCTCAGGGCCCAAAGCAAGTTTTGTTGCACAACATCTTTTTTGTGCCTTTATTGAAAGACAACAGAAATATATGAATGCAAATCTGTGGCTTCTGGTGGAATGTAAAATTTGTGGAAAGGAACCACTCTGTTCAGGCAGTATTTGCTGCAATCTTTTCTGTGAGAAACATCACATATGCCACTTAGCAGTTGTTAATAGGAACCAGAAGCTTAACTGGCAGCTCACCAGATGAACAAAGGATATAAAAAATACCATTTCCCCAAGGATATGCCTAGATATCTAGGAATAAGAATGCATTCTATAGCTGAGTTTTCATAAATACTGAGTTTGTAGCTGAGTTCAGCACTTTCATGTGGTCAGTAGCTCTGCAATGCAGGCCCTAAGCAGTGTTACATATCAAAGTTACAGCACATATTCCTGCATTTTACTCTAGCACTAAGTAGCACTGTGCCAGATTTCGAGGTTGGAGACAACCATACATAACCACTCTAATGTGTTCCTGGTGTTCTCAGTGTTCCCAATTTTGCTTTTTTCTGCTTCTTTTTAAGAATATGTTCTGAGACAGAGAAGCTGAAATTGTTTAAGAAACAAGGTAATGTTACAAGTAATTAGCACTCTAGGTGGATAACAAAAGACTAATAAAGGACTAGCAGTCACGCATTATAAGAGTTAAGAATTGCTCTTCATTAAAATACATCACAATCATAGGGATTATGTTTCATCTTTCCTGACACTGACAAAAGTATGAGATATCCCATCCCTTCTCTATGTATTTGTCTTTAGTTTTTATTAGTCTGTGTATACTTTCAAAAATATATGGCAATGTTTTCCATGTCTGGATATATGGTGTACTTGAGTTTACAAAAAATGATTTTTGTTATTGCCTTGTTTTGTTAAAAAAGGAATTCCAAAATGTTGGGCAGCTGAATAAAATCTAAAGGGTTTAACAGAGAGTAACTGTTTTTAAGAAGAGGTGAGCACTGACAATAAGTAAACGTCACTGTCTTGGAAAGAAAGGAGAAGTAGTCAGATTTCAAAAAGACCCACGTTTTTCCTTAATGCAGGAGTGTAATTCTGAGTCTGGAGAACTTCCTCTCAGATTTAGTATAATGTGAGACAGTCAGTGTGCCTAGATGTCTCTTGGAAAATATAAAACTATCGCTTCTGTCACCCTCTGCTAATTAAGAGCACCTACCAAAAGCTGCAGTTATTTTATTACCAAATTTCTGAAACCTTTATGTCATTTAGTGATTTCTTAGTATCAGTGAAAAGACCCTGACAGATTCCAGCTGGATCCATGTTTATGCTTTTCTTCCTTTCTCCCATACTCATGCACATGTGGTGTGCTATTATTGCAGGGCAGTAGGGTTCAGAGTTTGCAGGCCTTGTTGTGATAAATGTGCACTTTTGATCACACCAAGGTGAGTACCTACAGTCACTGATACGTGAACTGACTTTGTCTCAGATATGAAAACTGAGGAAAAATCTCACTGAAGTATTTGTGCTTCAAAAGTAATGACCCTCAGTGGTTGGCTTTACATTTTGGAGATAATTTAAAGCAGTCAGTAAAAGGAAATTATTGCATGAAAGAATATTAAAAAAAATGAAAACAAGTTGCTTTTGGCACAGCTTAAAACAACCCCATCATACATGGCAGGTGGCTGTGTGTACACAGTATGGCAGTCAGTGATGGTACTGGCACACAGCCCATCCTTCTTTTGTGCCTCCGTTTCATTTATTCAAATTTATTATTCAAAATTATCCTATGCTTTAACAGGTCTCCATGATGTTAAAATGCAAGTAGGCCCACAACAGATGCCCACATTGGTTTTTTTGTTGGCATAGATCTGCATCTTCTTTTATTTACCATGAAGATATTCCTAGTGGGTAATGAAGGAAGAATAAGCTTCCTACCTCTGCTGTTGGATGTTTACAGATGGACAGGCTCTTGAAGCACCCCTTTTGATGAGGAGTGAATATCATAAATTTGTTACTGGAAACAGTCAGGGTGGCTCTATGATCAGAGATCAATCCTGCATTGTAACTCTGAGAAATAAGGATCCATGAGGATCATCTTCAGAGAACAGAGGTGGGCTCAGGCTTCGTTTATCTGCTTTAGCTGATGGAGCATCATCTCTTCCAGAGGCTGTTTGCTGACAGATTGTATTTGCAACAAGATGTGTCATCTCAGTGTTCTATTTATAAATGCATTTAATTAAAATCCATTCATGCAGATGTAAAAACATTTACCATTTAAGGATACTATGAAAAGGACATAGAGAGGACTTCTATTCCTGTAACATTTTCTCTGTACTTTGGCCTTTTCAGTGCCCATCTGAATTTTCCAAGATATTCTTAGATTACCTGTTTGACTAGAGTGGCTTTCAAATATAGATTCTCTAAATGGAAATGCTTACAGAGAAACCATTCAATAATCAAAGTCCTTCATTCCCCATTCTCAGCTATCTGCAGTTATTGAAATGCAGCCTCATGACTGACAAGGGCTCCATGCTCAATTGCCAAGATTGAAAATGGTGCACCTGCTACAAATATATAAACTACCACTCCACAGAAGATTTAAAGATTTTAAATAATCACAGTATCTCATAATAAAAACAGTTCAAAAGTCTTATTTATTAGGTCTAATCACACAAGACAAAGAAATACTCTGATAGTGTTAAGCTACAAAAGTAAGCACTCCAAAGTGGCTAATGTTGAGGGTACCCATTCACCCCTGGTTGCTCAGGGGTATCAGAATTACAGGACAATATCCTATTTTTAGAGGATCTGTATGTATGCTGCACTGGGAGTCTGCACAATGTCTGCAGATAGACAGCAGATTTGTGATGCATAAGAAGGACCCCTAAATATGCATCAGAATGTAAGCAAATTAGGAAGAAGTCTAGAACTGCAAAACATTTTAAAGACTCAGAATTAATGCACTGGTTTACCATGCCAACTAGCTTCTCTCTCTGGTGTAGGGTGGCTTCTGTGGATGACTATAAAGAGAACGTTTTTTTAATGAGTAATAAAGCTAAAGACTGAGGTTTCATCTGTTAGTAAACAGAAATTTAACAAAAAAAACAACATACTTATATAATTCTGACTCATTTGAAAATGCCCAGATATACCAAGCTAGTTATTAGCTTGTTTTATTCACCTGTCTCTGAATACCTGCTGGTGAGTGTGCATAGGCAGGCACAGGGCAAGAAGGTGTAGCCATTTAAACTGCAAGGAAGAGATGGCATCTGACTGTCCTGATGCCGCAGCTGCAAAAACAGACAAAAAGAAAAAAGTCAAAAGAAGGTCAAAGAAGTTCTTGAAACCAAAATAAAAAACATTTAGGATTCTGGAAGCAAAAGAAATAATGGCATTAAAGGAATGTAAAATTGTCCAGAATAATAGCAATTTGCTACCACTGCTGTTGAGTAAACACAACAGATTCTTCTGCCTGCGACAGTTCTGCCATTAGCACAAGAGAATCATTCATACCATAGCACTGAGGAAAACAAACAGAGATCTGTAGTTAATTTGCAGTGAAATCCTGAGACAGCAGCCTCAAGAAGATGAGGACAAAGGACCTTGACAATACCCTCCACAAGCTGCACCTATAATATGAGTGAAAACATTGTGCATGTGATCAGAAAACCAATGAAACAGCCTGCAGGTCTGCAAGAAACAAACTAAGAAACTGCCAACCAGAAGCAGAGGAGGTGGAGTATATGCGTGGTAGGTGGCTTACAGCACACCCAGGGCAAAGTGGGTAATGCACTCCTAGAGCTGAGGAAAAGTTCAAAGAGACAGGGTATGATACAGAGGATGGAGGTAGAATAATCTGAAGAATCATCAGAGAAAACCAGATTGAAGGGGAGCTAGAGAGATCCCACTAGCCCAAGGCACACCAAACTTTCCTCACATCATCACCCAGAAAAAGCAGCCAGGTCCTTCTTGTAGTGGGGGTGAAGTTGCTGAAATGCCCAGGAAATCTCAACTCCACCACTGAACCAAGAATGATCATTTTGCATTGCTGTAGTGGAGATTAGTTGGTATTTTAAAATGTCAAACAGCAACTGCAGTCCATCTCTTCATTAAGGCCTTTCACTTTGTGAATTATCAATTCACCACCAGCCCTGAGGTCAGACAAAAATAACTACTCATCAGACAAATTCCTAACGGGTGCAAGCCCATGTGCACAGCTCCTCTGCGAGTTGCACGAGCTGATTCCTTCTGTCAGAGGACTCTGCAAGTGGTCAGAAGACAAACCATTCATCTCAGGTGAGCTCTCTACTGACCCATAAAGCAGATTGAAAGGGCAGAGCAGGAAACACAGCCTGTGTCACATCTTTATCTGGTCAGATAAGCCTAAACTCACCTAGCTGGCACTCCTGACAACCACTTGAATTAATGAAAATGGGAGATATCAGTGACATAACTGATGTCAGTAATGAGTCATTTCTCATGGACTAGGTAGTTGCTAATAAGCAGCTGATACTTTGCATCTTTTCTGAGATTATTTGCTGTATCTACACTATGGCATATGCTGTGTAATAGAAACAGATACAAAATCCTGAGAGAAGCTGGGCTTTGAGATAGAAGATAATGAAAACTGGAATGAATACTGGAAGTGAATAAAGGTAATGTTTTATTACCTGAGTAATGATGGATGGAGATTAATTGTATTTTAATAAGTCAGGTTTTGATAATTTTTTTGCCAACTATGAGTGCTAATGGAACTCAATATATTAACCATTTCAGTCTAAACAAAATCTAAGAATCACAATGAAAATTGTACTTCAGGAAAATTCCTTTGGCAGTAAATAAAATTTTATAGCACATGTAAATAACAGTTCAAGTGGCTCAATTTAGCAGTGACAAAAGCTGTTTTCAATGCAGAGTAATCGTTCAAATTGCCCCCTTATACAAAAAAAAGCAGTTAAAATGAGTCAATTTATGTAAGCATTGACAAGAATTGTTTTCAACTGTAGGCATTCTGTTAAAGCTGTTTAAAATTAAGTAGATGGTTGCCAAATTGATGCAATTACTTAGACATCATAAAAAAGGTTTTAAAACTATAAATGCATCTGCTAACAGTATTAAATTGAGGCAATTAGCCAACAGGAGTTTTAACCTTCATCTAGTCACCAAGAATCTATTTTGGACATGAGAAGTACTTTCATACATCTAACTATATTGATAATAAAGGAGGGGAATTACCTGGAGATAGATCACCAGCGTGAGTTTTCAGAAGTGTGCCTGTTTTCAGCTGGTGTTAAGCCATGCATTGTGGATGCTGTGTTCACATTAATTGGTGCTGCATGAACTGTACTGATATTATTCACCTTTATGTTTCATGTATACACCTTTTGCTATTTAGTCAATTAGTCTTATACTCAAAAGCATCTGGAAGCAAACCAACTCCATTAACAGAGAGCAATTTTATGAAATGACACCTGTGAAATTCCTCATTCTCTTCATCTCTGGTGGACAGCTTGGTGCCACACAGCCTGGGACCCTGCCTGTTTCAGTGCTCACATGGCAGGTGCTGAGTGTGTCACTGCTCTTACAACCTGCCCAGAAAAGCCATCTGGAATAGCAGACGTCACTCATGGTGGTAGCCTCTTGCTGGTCTTACAGCACTCACTTCAATCCATTCTGGTTCTGTGTAGTATTGGGCCAGAAACATCCAGAAACACCAAGTCACATCAGTGCCACACACACAAGGTTCTTTTATCCTCAGTATTAGTCTAAGAGTGTGGGCCACAAAACTTTTATGTAGCCCCTCAGAAGTTCAGATTTCAGTTGCTAAGTTTCCCAAGCTACTGCAGTCCAGTCCTACTCTAGCAGGCACTCATCCCAAACCACTGAGGCTCCTTTGTTGAGGAGGACATAAAATCGAAATCTCTCTTGTCTTATCTGTAAGGTTGTCTCTTGAGACTTCAGATGCAAAATGTTTTTCTGACATAGATATTTTATTTTGGAGGGACTTTGTGTCCTTATGGTTCCGCAGAAAGAAAGTTGGACCTGGACTTTATCTAAACCTTTCCTTTTAGCATTTCCTGATAGCTATCTTAGGTAGCTCTTAAGTAGCTATCTTAGGTAGCTCTCAGTATCATGAGATCTCAATCCTATTTGGAGATGCTTGACTTCCCCACACCTTGCTCAGGCATTGCTGGGCAGCAAATTCCAGTCTGAGATCCAGGCACCTTGCAAGAGCCTTGGAACTTTCAGCATTGCAACACCTAAGCCCACCTCCAGAGAGTTATCTCAGTTCTGTTAGTGGGAATAATAGTGCTTACCTTGGAGGAGGAGCAGTGCCAGACTGTTAAAAAGAGCTATCTGATTGTCAGATACTGTAGCAAAGGAAGCCATATGAAGGAAAGGAAGGAATAGTTGGGTAGGAGTTGTAATAGGTTGACCTGAATCCTGATCAATTTTGTTCAGCCATACTCTCTCCTAGGGGGAACAAAAACCTCACACAGGAATAATACAGATTCAAAAAACCACATTTGTCTGAGTTGCATTTCCCTGTGGGCCTTCTCTGAGCATAAAGTTTTGAGTTTCAAAGTTCTGATGCTCTGAGTGGGCTGTTACATTGGGGAGGAGAAGGGTATTTAGCACTCAACTTTGGAATTGTGGAAAGTATTGCCTTCTGGGCTGAATGTTCTCTACTGGCACTGAAAGACTTTCACTCATGCTTTTTATGTCCACTATTTTTGAGTACATTTATTTTGCATCCTTACATCCTTCAGTTTGTTGAACTGTAACAAGACAGAGAGATTTCCATATGAGTTAGAGAGCCAGGTAATGACTGTGGCTGTGTAGAAATCACTCTCTACAAAATATTACGTTCCTATGGCATAAACTTATTGCAGCCTCCCAAATGACTGCAGAACTGCAGTCTGGGGTGCAGGGGACAGGTGTGACAGAGGGGACAGTAACAGGAGAGCCACTGGCCATTTTTNTTGCCCTAAACCAGGACACCAGCAAAATTGCACCCACCAAAGAAAAGGCCAAGAGTCAAAAATATCTGGTTGCCGCATATACTGTGCACAAATGCATAAAAATTAAGGTTATTTAATGGCATGTCAGACATTATATTTCAAAGTGTTATTTATTAACTGTAATGCAAATAATACACCTTAGAGAGGTAAAATGAGAATTACAGAACATTATAAGTAAAATCTCATGTTCCTTGTTAAAACTTTCTTCCCACACCTTTAAAATTTTGGGCTAGTATCTTCCTCAATGCATTTGCTTAATAATTCTTCCTATAATGGCCGGGCTCTGACAATTTGTCAAAAATAAAATTATTTAAGTCATCAGAGAGCAGCTATCAATACTTAACTGTCAGATTGGCAAGCTTCACACTGAGTAGAATTCCATGAAGCTTTGTTGTGAGTCCATTCCATGTTTTAATTAAAGTCCTGGAAGTGGGAATTGGAGTTTTCTGTTAAGTCTGCAGAAAAATTCAGGCTGGGAAGGTCCTCTGCTTTAGAGTAGAGGTCTAGAATTCCACATTATATCAATAAATTCAGAACATGTTCTTGAAAAGTAGGAGGCTGCTAAACAGGGAGAAGGGGAAAATGTTATTTGATTATAACAATAATCAATGGCACAAAATCAAGACAGGAGAAAAATCACAGACCCCTCAGAAAAAAAGAGATGTTTAGCAAAATGCATAAATAGGAAACAGGGTGAATCCTATTTAACATTTCTTTCATTATAGCCAGCAGTAAATAGCACCTCAAATGAAATATCATATCCATGTGGGGAATTGCATGTCAAGACAAACACAGACAAGGTAGAACAAATTTTAGAGCCAAACATCAGAAAAATCAGGAAAACAAAACTTGTGGGCAAAGAATGAAGAAGGTATATTTGTTTAATATGGAGCAGTGACTATCTTAGGATATATAGCTATAATCTCAAATTTTTTAAAATATTTTTGCAAAGGATAAATAAATAAAATATTATCATACATACTGCAGATGTAATAGAATCTGAGAAACTTGAACTGGAGCAAAGAAAATTTGGTATAAATACTCAGTGAAATCTTCTAACAGGGAGGAGAGTTAAGAACTCAATAGAATGTATAAGCAGGATGTGAAATCACTGTTTGTTGAGGGGTTTAAAGAACAGATTAAACCAATCTCTACGAGGAACAAGATACTGTGAAACCTGTCATTAAGCATGGCAGATGGAAAATTGAATGACCACCCAAGGCCCCTTCCAGTGTTGTTTTTTTTGTAATTCTTCACCCAAGAGAATCCTCAGCAAAATATTCAGAAAGAAATCTTTCAGCCTCAGATGACACTGCCCCAATTCTAGACTGTTCAGACTCTGCTTGTACTGCCTTCTTCCATTTTCAGAAGAAATTCAAATTTGCAAACAACCTAATTATTTTGCTGCATTTATTCTATTGATCAGTTATTACTGTCTGATTCAGCATAAGACGTACACAATTCTGCATGAAAAATATATTTGGAATTCATAGAATTTCAATTTACCAGACTATGTTCTCATCAATGAACATCAGGCAAGAAAACTTTTTTCTATTGGCCTCTGCTTTTTAATCTTTTTCCACTTTCACCTCTTGTCGTATCAGAGTTCAATGCATTTTTTAGGAAGGTTATTCTACCCTTTTGTCTCCAGAGCTGTCTTCAGAGCCTAACAGGCAGGCAAGCTGAGACGCCAGGATTTCACAACATAATGTCTGCCTGTTCCTTCTCTTCTGGAAAGAAACATCTTGCTTCCTTCCTGGTCTTCTCTTATATGCATTTATTTCATTGTACTGTCTCAGTCAGAGGGGTGCACTATGTAAGACATGGTATGTTGGCCTATGTGTTAATCACAAAGGAGTTTCTTGTGTTCTTGACAGTAATAATGATTATCAGTGTAAATTTAAACAAATCAGCTTACTAAAATATTTTCTAGACGTATTTTTCATGTTGACTGCTCCTAGCTAGACTCTCAGTTTCCTGTGGCTTCATTATAAGAGAGTCCAGTAAGAGAGTCCACATTAGTCAGAGTGCTTCTTCTGAGACCTGAGCTGTGCCTTTCTACATTTCTTTATTTGAAAGGGCCACATTATGTCCTGTAATATGGTTTATTCATGGGTTTTGAGTTTGTTTATTTCTTTGTTTGTTTAATTTTTTTAAGTTGAATTTCTAGGCATTGAAGTTTTAAGATCCTTAACAGAGGAATCTCTGACTATTGAAGTTTAGGGGTTTTTTTTCTAACATAGGAAATCAAAGGTATTGCTGTATAGTAGAACACAGAACTCAAAACTCAATGTCTCCTTGATTTATACTGCCTGAGCTGCTAAGAGTCTTTGTTATTTCATTTTGCTGAGCCTGACTGTATCATACTTTGTAGAGGATTTTTTTTCAATTACATTCCTTTCTATATTGTAAGCTCTACAGTGAAACAATTGTCTTGTGTTTCAGTGTTATGCTTTGCTCCCTTGCATCATGCTCTTATTCTAAGCCTTGAGAACTTACTGTACTGCAGATACTGAATGAGAACAGATCATACTAGTTTGCATGACCCAGGTGCAATGTAACAAATAACCATTAAAATGACAATAAATTTTTCTTGAGGTTTTAGTTTTTTTGTACTGTGGAAGCAAACCTGTTTTAAATGAGTGGTTTGAAGGAAGAATAAGGATATTCTACTACTGGTATTTTCATTCATGCTACTCACTGGTCTGAAAAGATCCAAAAAGCAGCAGTGGTCAAGAAGACTAACACTCCCTAAATTAATAAAAAAATATGTCAAGAAACATATTTTTCCAAAGAAGTAGCTGAGACTGCAGTTTTCCAATAATATGTGGTGCTGCACTAAGTTTGTGGCATTTTGTGGAGTCCATGTGGTCCTTTATGCATAAATATCACTGTGACTAGAGTCCATTGTGTGCAAATGGCTGAGAATCCTTCAAATATTTCAGTGTTATTTTTCTGATAGTGATTAAAAACTTGGACTTGTGCCTGTCATTCATTATTTATTATTCAACATGAAAAAAAGTTTGGTCACAGGCAGAAAACAAGAACAATACCAACAAGCTTGGTTAGCATGCTGCATAATTAAAATTAATAATTTCACTCAACAAATTCAAAATCTAGTCCCTTAGTAATGCTTCCAAATAGGTACTGACAAGAGATTGCATTGCAAATTTTTAGGGGAGGGGGAAAAAAGTGAAATCAAACCCACCATTCTTTAGTAAGTAAGTTAACCATTTGTTTGTCCATTTGGCCAGATTTTAAGTGTTTGTATTGATGAAGCTATTTCAGGATTTAGGAACAGATTCATAGACTGGGAACATTATATTTCCTTTTCAAACATCCATATGAATATACATTAGTAAATATTAAGCTACTCATTAACTGCCCAACAATTTTTCTTCAGATAGTTTTTGCAGAGATACTTTAACTTGCCTTTTTCAGCTCTTGGGTATTACAGGGAGAGGATGACTCTGAACAATGCCAATGTCCAAGAACTTTGCCTAAGAGGAAAGAAGGAATAAGACAATTCAGTAACTCTGCTAACTTTGAAGTTTTAGGAAAGATATTACCTACAACTGAAATTTCCATGGACAGATTTCAATGAAGAAAACTTACTACCAAATGCTAAAAGACTATATATTGATTTCATGTCTTTACTTGAAAATTCAGTATTAGAATTCAAACCACAAGTAGCCTGGGATGCTCTACTGCTTTAAGACATAAAACTGTCACTGAGAGGATGTCTTTGTATATTGACCTACTTTTATACCCTGTTACACAGATGCATCCCTTACTTTTGGCATACTAATGTCTTAAACAAAATGCAGCTGCAGACATGATCTGAACAAGTTTGATAAAAACAGACTGACAGCTAGCGTCTCTGAACTTCTCCTGAATGCAATTAAAAATATAAAGATAAAAAACCCAGCTTTTCTGAGATGCAACAAATATATTTTGGAGTTTTGATGACCTCAATTATGTGCAGAAGTTCACAAATTAAACATTCAGAGTACATCACATAAAAGTCAGGCAGTTACAGTGAAGGCCAAAACTTTTATGGTTAACTGGAAAAGAAGATCTGAATAGTAATTATATTAACAGGGCAACACTCTCTGCTCCTCAGTTTGGATGAACAGAGAAGAAAATTCTGTTATAAGCTTTTCCACTCATGTCACAAGCAGAGTATTGTGAAGGTTTTTTTCTATATTTGTTTCTATCCAAACTCATTTTTAGGTTGCTAAAAATCAATAGTTTATCTGTTCTTCCGAAACCCCCATGCAAAAAAGAGCAAGTTTACCACATGGTAACCCTAGCCATCAAAAACACCTTGTCACTTGAATTTATCATTTAATTAATTATTTCTTTATTTGGGATTGATGAAGGTGCTGCAAATTAACTCCCCAGCTAGACTGACCTCTTGTACAATGCACAAACTCACTGGTGCATCTCAAGGAAGAGATGCTGCCTTTCTGAGCAGTCTCTGCCCTAACTCAGAGCCACTGTCACTTCTGAGCATTGGCCCTAAAGTAGCCATCTAACAACTAGACTTGCATATCTGAATTTTTTACCCTTAAATATTTTTA